>QKQZ01020044.1:0-24682 GCA_003595255.1 Solenopsis fugax
CTGGTTATAACTTATAGAGTTTTTTTCTTTGGTTATAATCAGGACGTATATATATATATATATATTACTTCAGATCATAAATTTTAATCCATCTACTAAACTGCGATTCATAAGTCATAGTTTTTAAGGGGGAAAAGTTAAGATAAATCAATTGTTTACTTAATAGATTGTTGACATAATTCTTTGTGTACTCTTATATCGATATGTCAATAAACATGTCAATATGGTAATGAACTCATAAACTTTTAAATGTAACATTGGAACACTTTATTATCCATTTTTCAAACATTTTTTGTGAAAAAGAGGAAAATATAATTAGATCACATATTGAGTACACATAATATCCAATATGATCTAAATGATACTTTTTCTAAAAATCTTCACTGCATTCATATAAATATTTGGAATTATATTTTAATTAATATTTAGAAATGTTTCCTATTTTGAATCTGCAATCAGTTTTCAATTTAGATTCTTGCAGTAAAAAATTTAAAAAAAATCACAAAGCTTTAGGTAGGTTATATAGGGCAGATATCTTATTTTTTAAGAGTTTTATATTAGAGAAAGTATCCCTTATGCTAAAAATAAAAAAACTCGCTATAAAATTCTGTTCAATAATAATGATTAATGAAGAAAAGATAATTGTTGTTATAAAAAAAGGAATCTTTCTCTATTTTTAAAGATTTTACATATTTTTATTTTGAGCATGAACTTATTGTTAACTGGATATGTAATTATTATAAAACATTCTTTTAAAAAAAGCATTATTTCAGAATAACTGGATGAAATCAGTCGCAAGAATATTCATTAAATGATTCGTTTTCAGATTTAAGTGTTAACACTAAGATTTCTGAAGAAGTAGATTGTTTAAAAAATAATTTAAGTTAATACAAATTTTTTTTTTTACTTATTTAAATCTTCATATGATTGTTGACAAGGAGGAAGTTCATCTTGTGTTTTCTGTTTTATTACATGCTTTCTTAATATTCTTACATTTTCTGTACAAAACTGTTTAAGAAATGAATTTTTCAAGTAATAAAGTGTCATGTGTAGCTAATTTATATATACATATATACATATATATATATATATGTATATATGTATATATAAATTAGCTACACAACTGTATATATATACAGTTTTAATTGTTCCTTTATAATAAAGCCTATAAATAATTTATTAAATATGTATATTTTGTTCGATATAAATTTTTAAGAATGAATAACTGCATTTTTAAAAAAGAAGAAAAAGACCTTTATATTTTTGATGCATGAATTTTTTATATCATCAATATTCTTCCGATCCATTTCCATCCGCGTCTAAGACTTTAGTTTCCTCGTTTATTTTAATTTCTGTATCTTCAATATCAATCACAATTTGATTCTTTTTCTCTTGCAAATGTTGTAATCTATAATAACAGTTAATATAAAATATTAATGTTATCACCTCCTCCCACACACACATTCATTAGAATTTAATTTTTTTATTTAATTCATGTACCTTTCTTGGAGTTTTTGTAATTTAGATTTATCCATAATAATAGATAACATTCCATTTCCAAATATCTGTTTCTATTTAATCGTTTTTTCACCCCAATTACGCCTAGTTACGAAAACAATATCGTTTTCTGCAAAATCAAAATTTTTTTTATTAAATCTATAAAAAATCTTAAAAATTTGCGAAATTTAACCAGGAAATGTACTCACCATTAAAATAACAAGTTAAACTTCGTGGTATTTTATCTATATTACTTAGAACTTCATTAGTCCCGACCGTCGCGACAGGGATGTTATGTAAATGATATTGCGAGATCAGATACTTCATTATGGGAGACGGTGCTTCAATCAGGTCTGATAAATAATGATTGAAGCCAAATTGCTGAATATCTTCTATTGGAATATTTGGTTGTATAGAGATTTTTTTCAATGGATCAGAATGTACTGCATTGATATGCAGCTTCTCTTAATCCTGCAAATACTACAATAACAAATCCAAATAGCAAATATCTTTTTTATCTTCGCACGTGAATGCGATTAAATCGTAAGGTGGTATTATTGTTTCTAAATATTTGGCGTGTGAAATCTTTTTTACGTTAATATTGAGCAACATCGGCTCGTATATTGACGATGAAAATTTGTCTTATCTCTTAACCACAACACAGCTTCGTATGAGTCTTTGTTTTAAGAGTTCTAATCGTCTTACATCAATATTAAGAGCCTGGAATTCTGCTTGTACATCTACAATCATAATTAATCTATTTAACAACGGATAAATAAATAAAAATAATAATGATAAATATATAATAAGCATATTTATTTTTAAATACGTACCTAGCTGTTATTTCACTGCTAATATTTATATCGTTGTGCATTAATGACATAAGTTCATGAGAAAGATTATAAATTTTTCTCTCAGTTTCCGACATATTGGTTGCTATATTTTTCAATTTTTGCGTTAAACTTTCCTCTGAAATATATAATGCAATATTACCGGATGACACGTGTGCGAAAATAGTCGTCTTATAATCAGTGAGTTCCAAGTATGAGTCTGACTTATTCCGTTTATAAATATAACATAATAAAACTATACGCGTGTAATAAAAATATTATAATCTTATGGAATTAAAATTAATGTGTTTTTTCACTCACCAAACATTTTCCAGATATGTGCAGGTGATAATTCCGTTTTCGCTTATCTTGATAGGTAAGTCTCAAAAACGTCGTATTTTGTATGAAAAGGATGTGAAAATTCGAAAGTATTGGAGCAGGTCGGTGCTCCGGCGAGGGCAGGCAAGGGTCCCGATTGGCCCTTCCGATTTGACGTAGCAGAGCATTTTCGCGACACGTGCATCGTTGCTGATCGTTGCTCCGATTGGCTCCGATCGACGCGCGGACCACGCAGACTAGCTGGCGTCATCGGGCGGCTGCCTACAGAACTCGGATAACTCTTATCTGTCAACGCATATTTCTTACAGACTTTGACTGTATAATAGTCAAAGGGGTATATGCATTCAGCATTACACACATTTACACCAACTCTACACAAGTGGTACATCATTGCAGACCAGACGAAATCGAATATAAGCCTGAATTGAAATAACCCGATTTTTTTTTGTTATCCAGTTGGCATTGTTTATTCATTTCTCGCGTAGAAGAAATACCGCCGTTAAACAAAAGATTTGATCGTGCTGCTTAAAAACTTCAAAAA
This sequence comes from Solenopsis fugax, assembly GCA_003595255.1. Taxonomy (NCBI): domain Eukaryota; kingdom Metazoa; phylum Arthropoda; class Insecta; order Hymenoptera; family Formicidae; genus Solenopsis; species Solenopsis fugax. Next base: position 3,208 of record QKQZ01020044.1, read on the forward strand.
TGTTTGCACTTAAAACGAGATAAATATACATTCGGGCGTCGAAGAGAGAGAGAGAGAGAAAGCGAAAAGTGCAAGCAACACGAACAAGTCTAGACTGGCAGCAGGTTCCTCTTGCCTATAATGTGGCTGCTTCAAATGTTAGCAGATGATGATAAGGTAACAATTGTTTTTATCGACATAAATTTATCGCTATATAAGTATATAAATGGCTTGTAGAAAATTGTAGAAGAGAGATTGCGAGGATTGTGCGAGTTACGTGCAAACGTGAAGTAATTTATAAATCAATGGCAGAAGAAAAAAATGACAGGTAGTGAATATTTATCGATAGACCACGTATTATGTATTTCTACATGTATATGTTTTACATTTGATGTATGTTTGTCATTTAAGCTCAATGTACCGGGCATTGTAAATTAAGGTTATGTTCTTTGTAATTGTTGACAAACAATTGAAAGAAAAATCGAAATTTTGGATTTAAGAAATTTGAAAATGGAAGACTTACATATATAAAAAGTTTACAATCTATAAATATTAGATATTAGTAATCCGAGAAACAAAAAATTTAAGCATTTACAATAGTTACCAGTTAGAATAATTGAAATAAAATTTATATTTAAAAATTTTCTTTACAAATTTAAATAAATTTTACAAGGGCTTAAATTTAAAGAATTTATGAAAATTGAAAAATTATATATGGACTTAATAAAAATTTCAAGAAGGGAAATGTATAACTGTATGGTTATAGAATTAAAACTAGAATTAAATTGTAACCTATATGGTTACGATAAATTAATAATTAATAATTATAAGAATTCAAGGATTCTTAACGATTAATAATCGAGATCATATTAATATTTATATAAAATTTTCTATAAATTTAAATAAATTAAAGAAAAATTTTAGAGAGGCTCAAATTTAAAGATTTTGAAAATAAAAATTAAAGAATTTATAAGGACTTAAAAATCTGGAAACATGAAATGCAGTTATAACTATAAATGTGATTGTGTAGAATTGGAATTATTATAATATATATAATTACGATAAAAAAATTAATTAAAAATAAATGATTTAGTCCAAGTGATAAACCAGAACAGACGGAGGCTGTTGAGGAAAAGAAGATAAAGCCTGATGACAAAATCAAGCCAAAATCTAAGCAGGATGAAGCAGCGGAGAAAGCCAGCGTACAGAGTAACAACAATGAAAATGGCAGTTGCTATTGGTGATTATTCAGAATGTTTATTATTGAGAAAACATGAAATTTTCAGAGAATTTATTTTTTATCTTTGAAAATTCTGGATTTTTATGAGATTTTATTGATACTCAGAGGGAAAGTTTTGAGATTTTACTTTTAAATTTAAATTATATTTCTTTTTCTAACAAAATTGTTTGATTATTCCTTCTTGGAATACAAGATCGATTTATAATAAATATGGCAAATATCTACGTACATACTCATGTGACTTGCAAGCTTTTTTATAAAACAAATTAATGACAATACATCGCTTTAAATTGTGTTTTAAATTGTTTAATTATCTTTCGAATTCTGTACTTCCAGTCAGTTAGATCCGTGTATTGCAGACAGATTGTTATATGCCATATTTAGTTCATGTTTTGTTTTACTTTCTCGAATATAATATTCAAAGTTAAGTGACTTATTTTCATAATTGTTTGATTAAGAAACATTAAAAGTTATAATAAAATTATTTTTAAGCTGCATTAAAAAACTCTAATCTTAGATATCTAGAATTTCGAATAAAATTTTTGGATAATCTGGGAATTCTCAGGGAATTCTTTTATAAAATTTAAATAAACTCTGTTATCTATAATAACTTGTTGGTGATGTCTTCCTGTTTTGTAAAATGACAATTGTACTTTGCAGCGGCAAGGAAAGGAATCTGAACATTGTGGAACTACTTTGCGCTAGCTGCTCTCGTTGGTTCCACGAGTCCTGTATTGGATATCAATTGGGCAAACTAGTGCCATTTATGATGAACTACGTATTTGTGTGTAAGAACTGTTCGCCGACAGGATTAGAAAGCTTTAAGAAGAACCAAGCGCGTGAGTATAGAGAATATCAAATTACAGCTTTAGTTTATAGAATCACTGCACCAGTCAATGAACGAATGTACAAAATAAAATGTTTACAAAAAATAAAAAGAAATGTAATAAAAATCTAAAAACTAAAAATAAATTTTTAAGCAATACGCCGAATTACACAGAACGTTATGTACGTGCTCGTCGGGGATCAAATTGATCCAAAGGATAAAAGAACTACTGTTTATAGCTAAAATATTCGAGTGTTATTGATGTTAACTTTGATGATGCCAAGATTAAAGTGTAGAAGAAAAATATTGAGAGGTCTGAGAGCGGTAGAGTCGAAACAAAAGCGAAATGGAGAAATATTCATTTATTCATAAGTCTGGGTTAATTTGACTCTCAGGCGCCCGCTTAAGAGTTAAGAAAATGGTCGAAAGCGGATCTTTTTAGTAAATATACATATTTAGTTTATTAAATATTGTTATTCAATTAAAATATTTTAAGATGTAGGTATTTTAATTAAGATATGGGTATAAGAGGTAAATGTCTTCCTTTTTTTATTTAATATTATATTTCCAAGTAGAAAAATGATATTTCAATCAAATCAATATTGAAAATTAGATCTAAAATATCAATTAATTTATAGCTTATTATTTTGAAGTTTTATTATTTTAATGTTTTTCTGAAAAACATTTACTGGTGATTGTTCGTAATTTCGTATGGTGATTTGGTACAGTGTCTATGATAAGATTCATTATCGAGTTATCCATAATATTGATGTGGCTTCTATTGATGTGGCTTTCCAGCATTTCCTCAGATGTGCGTGACAGCAATTGCAAATCTACTGCAGATGTGTCAAAAAGAGAACGAACAGAAGACTCTTTTTCATAAGGACAAGGATATCATACCATTCATCGATTGTCATTGGGAGAGTATGACTACGATGCCTCGCAGAGCTACTCAATCCTGGCATGCTACGGTACTTAATTAAAAAGACATACACCCAGACGGGTCGAAACAAGGCCTAATTTTACAAAAATTTTATGGAAAAACGAAAAAAGAGAAGTGTTTATTCCATTGTAAATATCATATGTTTCTCTATTAAACATTTAAATTTTATTTAAAAAATAGTATAAAATAACGTTACATTTAAGTTATTCTAAATCAAAAACAAACATTTACGGTAATCGCTGCTGCATGGAATTCGTCAGAAAGCAAAATAGCACAAGCTTTATAAAATTGAAACATAGATCTAGTGCTTGACGAAGTCGGTTTTCAAAATATGGCATTTGAACAAAATAACAGCTGGTCCAATGACTATGGTAAAATTAATATGATTTTTCATTGTAAATTTTGCTCGGTTTATGGCTGCAATAAAAACTAAGCATCATAAAAAAAATCCTACATCAAGCACTAGTTTTTAGTGTTTAGAAAAAGTGTGTAAAATTGCAAGTCGATTGGTAGAGCTATCTTCAAGACATAGTGTTTTTAAAAATATTATTTGAATAGCGATATTATTTATATAAATTTTTAATAAAATTTAAATGTCATAGAGAAAAGTATGACCTTTACAGTGGAATAAACATGACATCTCTATCTCGATCTCTTTCTCTTTTAACAGAATTGTAACGATTAATTGCGATTCTTTAATTATTGCTTTATCTTGTACATTTTATCTCTTCTAGATCCACAGAGCGTTACTTAAAGATATTGGGACGCTGTTTACGATGGATGAGAATACGTCTGAGGGTCAGCTATTTGGATTGGCGAGCTCTGAACTCACGTCAATTAAACCGAACTACGAAGCAATGATCAAGAACGGTCACCTTCGTGCAACAGAAATGGGCATACAACACGTCGGTATGTATCCATCATTTTTAAATTATTATCGCTTTTATTATTATAAATTTTTCGTATCAATTTTGTTAGATTTATTAAAGATTTATTAATTTAAAACCCAGCTAACTTTTATAATACCAAAAATTAAAAATTCGAAGAAAGCACTCCGCAAAATTTTTGCTCATAAAATAATTTATTTTCTCTCTCGTTTCGCATTCAAAGTTAAAGAATACACGTGCAGAAATTTTCCCACTTATTTTAATTCTTGTATATTTTAGGTTTTGCACATAATGCGCATACAGATACACGTTATTTTAATTAATTTTATTATATTTTAATTATTTTAATTTATTTTAATTTATATTTTAATTTATATAAAATGTTCCAACGTTACATTTGTTAGAGTATAAAAATTGAACTTGCGTAATTCGCGAAATTTTCAATTAAATTCCCGTTCTTTTTTCGGACATAATATAACTAAGAACGACTTTTGGTCATAGCTACATATATGTAGATCTGTCATTCCTTATCTTATCACAAATGCAATCACCAACTCGCTATCAGGAAACTACTCAAGTTTGAATCATGATGGAGAAATCGAGTAGACATCTCAATAAACTTTGTTCTAAGACATCTCATTATAAATCTATAACGTTACTCTCAATATCGTTATCATATCGTTTATGTTTCGTTATCTGTACAAAGAATTTATCACTATGAAAATGAATTAGTCATTCGCGTAGGAAAAAATTAATGACTGTAACGTATTTTGAAACGTTGAAAAGAAGAAACAGTGACCAAAAAGGAAAAAAGAAAGATTAAGAAAAGCAATGTTATATATTGGCGAAAAATACTGAGAGTGAATTAAATCACGTATTAAAATATCGTAATGGAACGTTCAGTGCCACTTAGCGGAGGATTGCGAGGTCGTAACGCAAAGCGAAAGCTCCCAGGCGAAGCCGCGGGCACAGGTTCCGGGAAAAAGGGCAGAGGATCCGACATGACTACCCCCAAGCTGCCGGCTCATGGTTATCCACTCGAGCATCCCTTCAACAAGGACGGTTACAGATACATCTTGACAGAGCCGGATCCTCACGCACCTTTTCGACAGGTATACTTCACTTTTATCTATATCAACGTTCTCTTAATTTTTATTAAACTATATATTCTTTATAATGTATATAGAGAATAAAGAGAAAATTATGTTGAAAAAAAGTGGACAAGATAAAATCTTCGCTAAACGAAGTTTTTGAAAATTTGTAAAGAAATCTTTTGAAGAAGAGCAACGAAATATATTTTTCTATTTTATTGTCAATTTTGAAGAAGTAATTTTTGTGTTACAATTAAAGGATTAAGATTATGAATTCGAATGAATAACTAACAATGTATTTTCTAAATTCCTCGAATATTTTGTGTTTAGGAATTCGACGAAAGCAGCGATTGGGCTGGTAAACCTATACCTGGGTGGCTCCATCGCGCTCTTAGCCCAAGTACGGTCTTGCTTGCGTTACATGATCGTGCGCCGCAACTTAAAGTGGCTGAAGATAGACTGGCAGTCACTGGAGAAAAAGGATATTGTATGATAAGAGCTACACACAGTACGTAAGAACGCTGTTTATCGATTAAAATGGTAGCATCCTTTTCTGCCTCAAGAATTGAATACTGAATTTTGCTGGCATTTGTACAATATTCATGTATATGTATACGAGGGCAAATCAATAGATACCTGTGTTAGTAATGAAGTTTTTCACAAAAAATTTTTTTTTAATTTTTTAACGCAATGCCCTTTTAGGAGGATACACTTTTCTCAACGCCCCTGCCATTTTTTTAACCCCTCCGAAAAATACGATTTGTCAAACTTTGAAAAATAGGCCTCTGTTTCGGTGATGACCTCATTCGACGTTTTATTTGTTTCTGTATTTTATGCATCTGAAATATCTGTTGTAATCGATTGGTGACGATTTGTATAGATAATCTAATGACATCTATTAACATGTTACAGATGTAAGCAGGGGTGCTTGGTACTGGGAAGCCACAATTGAAGAGATGCCGGAAGGATCCGCGACGAGACTAGGATGGGGACAGGAATATGCAAATTTACAAGCTCCACTTGGCTATGACAAGTTTGGTTACTCATGGAGATCGAGGTATTATATATGTAATTATATAATTATAATTATACACCATAAACATATTTGAAATTTTTATTAATCAATAATTTTATTTTTATATTTTTACTCTTGTTTTGAAACATATATAAAATAATATATAAATAGTAGATTTTTTGGAAAATATTAATTTGTTAGAACAAATCTTATTCTTTTCATGTAACATAAAATATATGTATTTCCTCGAACTTCTAAATTACATATTCTTTTCAAGAAAAGAAAAAAAGTTTAATAAATTTTTGACAGAAAAGGGTCACGATTTCACGAAAGTCGCGGCAAACATTATAGTGACGGTTATGGCGAGGGTGACACCTTGGGTTTTCTCATAGTTCTTCCGGACACACATGATGCGTCACACATTCCGAATACTTATAAAGACAGAGTAAGTTCTTTATTTCGAATACTTATTAATACAGAGTGCCATTTTTGAAATAAATTATATTAAATGATTGCGAATATACATACATATAAATACATTCATCCTTCGATTTATATGATACACGATCTGTATAAATCTTTTTTACGCGATTAGAAAATATATCGTACACTTGTAAAAATTGGCTATCCTTTTTTCGGCTAACAGTTAGTAAATAGTCGTAAAAAGCACGTAAAGTGAAGCCTATTTAAACAGGAAAATACACGGACCGCTGTTGAAAGGAGTGAAAAATATGCTTTCATATATAAAATTCAAAGAAACTTTACTTGTGGATCATTTTTATTTGTCCAAGTCACATTTTCACAATGAAACACATAATAATGAAATGACATGCAAGACAAAATTTCATTGTCAATATGTCACGTTTCACGTTTATTAATTCAAAATTTTTCCGCGATACTATATCGCCATCTGTCAATGCGGAGTTCTTGGCTAAGGAGTCAGGAACCTTAATTAAAATTTAATATAATTTTTTACAATTACATTGCTCAAAATAATTATAATACCTGTAGATCATCAAATATATGTAATATTTTATTTGTAAATTAAGTTTTGCACGTAATTTAAAAAATAAAGAACCCCGCACACTTTATATGAAAAGAAAAAACAGTTTCTGTCAAATTGATTAAATTTTTATATGTGGTTGCTTTTGGAATACTGATTAAACATTTCAAAGAGTATGATCTCAGAAAGGCTCAACTTTTTGGTTACAGAGCCCTAAATTGTTCAAAATTGTGTTTACAGAAATCGTGTTTTACAAAACATCACTCATACTCATACACACAACACATTGTGTTTGCTTGTGTGTTTGCGCGTGCGTGCATGTGCACGTGAGTGATGTGTGTAGAATATACAATGTTTAATATTAAGTATAATACCGTTTACGGGTAGATAGAACGGACTAAACTGAATCAAAAAGTCCTCTATCATTTTTCAATTTTCACAATAGTTACCAAAATATTAATTATTAAAAATCACCGGAAATGAGCGTATCTGCCCGGCCCACCACCAGTAATCGCGCGGCGAGATGCAATAACCTTTTTAGAACCTTCCTGCAACCTTCCAACCTTCTTTCGGACCTTTTTAACAAAGCAAAATTTAAAAGTCTAGTCAAAGTAAGATAGAGTATTTAATGGTGTCTATTATTATATCCAAGTAATTATTTAATAGCAATAAAAATAGAGCTTTCTGAGGCCATGCTCACAATAAATGAAATTTTTAATCAACATCCTGAAAGCAATCGCATATAAAAAAATTTAGCCAATTTGACAAAAACTAGGTTTTTTTTCTCCCATATAAAGTGTGCGGGATTCTTTCTTCTAGAAACATATGGATTAATAACATAAATTATTTTGTTTTTCCATCTGTGCATTAGCCCTTAGTAAAATTCAAGAGCCACTTGTACTACGAGGAAAAAGATCAAGTGCAGGAAGCCTTGAAAACTCTACGGCCTTTAGAAGGCAGCAAAATTGTTTATTATAAGAATGGAGTCAACCAAGGTGAGGCCTTCATAGATATCAATAAAGGCGCTTATTATCCAGGGATCTCACTGTACAAGAGCGCGATGGTATCCGTAAATTTTGGGCCGAATTTTAAATATCCTCCAACGGATGTTATGTTTAGAGGCGTAAGTAGATTCATATTTTTTATTTTTTATCTTACAGTTAACAATATTAATTTATAACCGTAAATTGATTTTTTTTTATGGTTGAATATATAGAATTTTCAATTTGCGTTGATTTAAAGGAAAAGTAAACTTTAAGTACACATCATTAAGGATATGTGTAATTCTTTCTCTTATATATCTCTTGTATTAATAATTTAATTTTAAATTTACAAACATAACGGTTTTCTGATTAATTTTAAATAGTACACAGTAAAAAATTGTTAAATTTAACACATTTTATTCAAATATTATTCAACATTTCGTCCAAACTACACAGTAAAAAATTTTGTTAACTTTATTCTAAACTGTCCATCCATATTTTTGTTAATTTAACACGTTTATTGCTCATGAAAGGATACATCACTTCTGAAAGCCAATTTCACAAAAATTATTTTCAGCGTTTTAAAACGTTTAATTATATTTAACCAATTCTATGTGAAATCTCATTATTTTACTGCGATAGGTCAGTATCATGTGCAAGAGCGTAAACTGCCAATCTCTCTTTAGTATTTGAAATAAGAAAAACATTTTATTATATTTTATTGATATCAATTTAAATAATCAAAATAATCAAATAACATCTTACATATTATGTTAAATTAACACTTGAGTATATTAAAAATTCAATACAAAAATTTTAACAAAGATTAATTTTAATATAAATACAACATTTTTTTACTATATATCATTAATTCTCGCTTCTATTAATGACGTTATACAATTATCATAGATGTACGAGAGGGCAGAGGAGGCAATAGCTGAGCAGTCAATGGCGGACATACTTTATCTTACTGAAAACGAGGGCAAATTAAGACTGGACACATTCGTGTTGTGACATTAGTGTATCTTTTTATTTTTGTCATTTTCGTTGTACGTTATATAATTGCTACGATTGCAAGGATTGGCACAACAATACGTGGCCTAATTAAAGCAAAAAAGAAAATAAACCAATTTTTTACTTGTACTTATTTGTGAATTATAGGTATATGCTTGCTTACTAAAAGCTCTCGTATTTTTAGTATATGCCGAAGTAAAACGATAAAAAGGAGACCAATGAATCTCATTAATTTGTAACTTTTTTTCATATCAAATTTGTATCATGTGCTTTATTATATTGTTGAACCAAAACCTTGCAATTAAAAGATTTAACGATTGAGATAATTCAGATAATATCTTTTGAAAAATGAATGCTGAAATTAAGATTGATAAAATGATATTTCGATCAGTTTGCTGAACTCTTAAGGCTCCTGAGTAGCCACGGCTATATTGAAGTCGTGACGTCATAAGCAAGAAATAATACGTAAAAGTTTGAATCGTGGTATTTGTAAAGAGAATTTAGATAAAACAAAGTAATGAAATTGCTTTAGAACACTTATAAAAATGGGTCTTAACTTTCCTTTTTCCACTTAAATCAGTAAATAATCGTAAAAAATACGTAAAGTGATCCCTATTCGGACATGAAAACACATGAACAACTGTTGAAAGGTGTGAAAAATATGCTTTTACGTATAAAATTCAAAGATAGCTTTACTTGCGATCTATTTTTACAAATTTGGTAAATACGAGATAAATTACATTTTCACAATGAAACATCTAATAACAAAATGACATAGGCCGGTATTCATAGTCGATTCTTATTTCAAGATCATCTTAAGTAATGTCTTAAGATGCTGATACAACTCTCTGATTGGTTGATGAAAGACATTACTTAAGACGATCTTAAATATAAGAATGGACTATGAATACCGGCCATAGAAGACAAAATTTCATCGTCAACATGTCACGTTTCATGCCTATTAGTTCTAATTTTTTCCGCGATACTATGTCGCCGCTGTCAACGCGGAGTTCTCGGCCGATTAGTCAGGAGCCTTAAATCTTATTGGTCTCTGATTTACAATATAACTGTTTTAATTTCATTCTATTTTACGTTATGATTTTGTAAATTGAAAAGCTTTTAAGTTTTATTATCTGATTTTGTTTAGTATACAGAAGACGTTTCATGCATAATGATTTCATTTAATAAAAGAAAAAAAAACATAAATCGCAGTGGAATGTGTTTATTATATGATACATAAATTATTTTCGCAATATAAGATTATTTTTATAATTAATCATTAAGTTATAATACGACACTATTTTCCGAAACCACCCCTGCAAGCAGGACTCGCAACCACCGTTTTATTGCTTGCCTCCCATTGCTCTGGTGTTTTTGCCTTGAGACAATACATAACAATATAGATTTGTCTACCTATTTTTAATAGAGCATAATTCTTGTTTCGCGTTAATAGTGAAGGATTAATAAATAAATAATAACTATCACTTACTATAATTGATAGAGCGTGTACGCCTTCTTGCAGTTCCGCTTGCAACAATTGGTTTATCATTCGGTGTCGCTAAATTAATAATTAATTCAGGTATTCTATTACTCTGATTATGCGAAATAATATCTAGCTCTTAATTTTGATTATTTAAACAATTTGAATTATAGATTAATATCATTATTTTCTATTATTTTATTTGCTTCATATTATGCTATTATTTTCCATATGATTTATTTTCATATAATTTATGTTATATTCCATCTCATGATTAATTAAAGTAACTTTTAAACACAATAGATTTAAAATCAATTGAAACGAAATGTTTGGAAATTAGAAAATATTAAGAACCAGTGATACTTGCCTGGATTAACGGCTGCTTATCAAATTTGTCTGATACAACCACTACCTTAAAGTGCGTTTCAGAGTTCTTGGGAACATTGTGCATATATGACTCATTAATGACATCACAATGAAGGGGTTTCAGTGCAGCTTCCAGCTTTCCTTTGATTGAATTTTCTATAGGTCTATTCAGTGCTTCGCAACTGCTCATGTTTCGCTGATGAAATGTACTGTAATCTATATTATTTTTTTCTTAATTTATATTTGTTTTTCTTACATGAATAATGATGTGCATTCAGAAAGTTCTCTAATTTTTTCATTTAACAATTGATCAAATTTTTTGACTGTATATTTTTTTAAAACAGTATTGAATCTTATAAAAAGAAGAATTTTAAGTAATTTAAATGCAAAAAATATAAAAATTTTTAAAAACTATATTCATAGAAAAGAATGAAGTTAAAGAATTTTTTTTAATTAAAAAAATTACATTTTACCATATAGTTTTTCGTGTAAGAATATAAAATGTTTATAAATTCTCTTTAAAATATAACGTCATTACTATTGAAAATGTGGCAACAGCTTGTTACTACACTTAAATCATTATATAGACAATTTTGTTTGTAATTTTTTTCACGTCAATATTTATCAATATAATAAAAAAAGTTGTATATTTAAATTACAAATAATCTATTTTTATTGCTTAACTTTTGTTCTTTATTTATTATTTTAGATAGGAATATCAAAAGTTCCAGTGTAAGATATATATGAATGAAAAGTCATGTAACACACTCCTATTCATTTTTTCAAGCTGGAAAACCTTAACTGAAAAACCTTTGAAACTATATTGAATGCTAAGCCTTTTAAAGAAATGAAACAGGTATCAGTTGCATATTGACTGCTATGTCGAAATATCAAAAGATATGAGAGAACAAAAATTATACTTAAAGCATAAAATACTAGTTATAATTGAAGTCAACAGACTTGTAGAAAAGTAAGTTGAGGAAATGTAACTAAATATCTCAATAAAATATTGGCAATAAGTTAGCAATTTGTCAGCAGATTCAAGTAGATATTGTAGCAGTCCAGATAGCAAAATGCTAGCAGTAATGTCAGCAAATTCGATAATTATTTCAGAGTAGATTCTTTGTTCATTATCTCTCTTAAAGCTTGGTTTCCTGTCATTATGAATTGCTAACTATAATAAAGAAAAACAGCAGGAACCTAACATACCTTGTCATCATGATATCACAATGATATAATGCAAGGCCTGCATTTTCTAATACATTTTCAGATAGTAACATGTCTGTATTGTTGGTATGCTACTTGGAATTATGGCATGTGTCTACCAGAATTATAGCAATTGAGTTGGCAAACTGATGCCTTCATGATATGATAATTTTGAGTAGCAGCTTGCCAATAACTTATATTGTGATCTGAACTCAAATCTGATTCTAAAAAATCGTTATATTGCTATAATAATTTATAATTTATACAATTACACAATGTTGTCATATTGACTATAGTTTCAAAAGCTTGGAAAATGTTTTTTTCAATTTCCCAGACTTTTAAAACTATATTGACAAGGCGAGGCAACTTGGATGCTGCTATCTCATCATTAAATTATTGGTAATATAATACATTGTTGCCTGTGTAACTGATTCAATGACTGTACTTAAAATCCTTAAAGACAAGTATTACCAAGTTACCAGCATCATAAGCAATCACAGATTTGCATGATTTTGCTTGAGACATGCTCGGTTATCTGGACTATTATGTTTTAATCATTCAAATGTATTTTATTTAAATGATCATGAAATGAACAGATTCTGCTTAGTTTCTGTAATCAATCCACAATTATATTCTGTTATATTTCTGCTGATATTCTGCCAACAACTGCTTTACAGATATTTTGCAAAATCTGTCTTTGACAGATTCGGCTATCTATATAAAATGGAGCATGACTAGTTCCTTATCGCTTTTAGTGAAATTCTATTCAGGTGTGTATCTTAATATATGGAATAAGCGTATAATAAAAATCGTTACACACATTACATACACACACACACACACATTGTGCGCGCGCGGCATCGCGAGAAGAGAAATCGACATCAAAAACATTTTTAAGGTTAGGAAATCGCATCTTCGTGAATCTTCCAATACGTTTTTATATAATAATCGTATCACTATGATTAATTACTTCGTACATATGAGAAACAAGTTTGTAAATTAAAATATGCGTATGACATTGATAAGAGTGCAATAAAAATCCAACTGTTATTGTGCGAGCTTAAATATTGTTAGTTTTAGCTTGATTTATTCTTTATCCTAACTTTGAAATCATTTTAATCTCTTAAAATACTCACCTTTTCTTAATATTAATCTTAGCAGTCTTGTCTTATGCATTTATTCGCAATTTTACGAAGTTCACTCCTTATTTCTGAATCTATTCGAGCTCAAATTCCCCGCTATTCTGAATCATTGGATGCATCCCAATCAAAGAGATTGTATATATAGAGGGGAAGAGCCAGCCACGAATGAGTAAGCTAATAGAAAGAGACAGAAAACGAGATGTCCACACTGAAATATACTACTCACTACTGGAACGCGCACGGCTATACAATCGTGTGTTACGCTGTGATCTGAGAGAGAGCGTCCTAAGAGGTATCTTTATCCTTCTTTTAGCTGACTGCGCACGTGTAGTGAACAAGATTGGGAAAGGTACAGTCCCGTGAAAAATATATTAGTTCTAAATCTATATACTTGAGATCCTGACTGTCGACGAAACTTTTGGTCATATTGTACTAGAAAGGGACGAGGATCCCTCTTAAGACCCTCTTTGTCGGATCGCCATCTAGCTCCCGTGCGCGTTCCAGTAGTATATTTCAGTGGATGTCCATCAGCATCCTTATTCAATCGCGCACGCGCTGTTGATTTTCTCAGTCAAGTGGGGAGATCAGGATCAATCAGGATTATAGTTTCACTATGATGCCTCCCCACTCAGCGCAACATTAGACAAGGATAGAGATGGATATCTCATTTTCTTTCTCTTACTATTAGCTATACGCTTCCACTTACAGGAGCCCTATGCCTATTACACACCTTGATCTCAATGAGTACACAAGCGGTCATATACTACGTTTACACGGCCCGACTTACGCCGAAGTTATAACATCGATGTTATAAAACTAGCCAATCACGAGTATTCTTCAGAAGAATGGAAAGACTGTGATTAGCTAGTATCATAACATCGATGTTGTAACTTCGGCGTAAGTCGGGCCGTGTAAACGTAGTAATTAATGCCTTCTCTAAAGAGGTTAGGCGCGTTCCAGACACACGCATCGCATCTAGGTGTTCATCACGCATGATTGTTGAATCTGACTTGTCAGATTGGTCATATTAAAGGCCATAGCACACAAAAAAACTTGAGCAGTAAAACTTAGGCAGTAAGCGAATTAGCCAATGACAGTCGAGAATATAAGACTATAACGTAAGCAGTAGCAAATCCAACACGTTGATTTTCTTACGGCATACGTCTTACTGCTTAAGTTTTCTTATGTGCCATGGCCTTTATCCTACTTGATGGAAGTAGCTATAAAAGTGGGCGCTTAAGATGGCTGCTCAAAGGCGCCAATATTGAATGATTTTTAGTATGACTGCGATATTAAAAGTATTAAAAAATTTATTGCGATAATTAAATAATGATTTATTATTTAAAGTATGATTTCCGAGAAAACTTGAATAGTAATTATACTGTTTTATTCATAATTTTTATTAGCGAGTAATCTCATGCATGGAAGTCAACAATGAGATAAGTATAATCAGAATATAGTAAATTGATTTTAGACTACTTCAACCAATTTTGATTAGTTTAATCAACAATTAACTTGAGCAGTGTTAACAACAGCTTGTATTCGTTATAATAAAAAAATTAATAAGTTAATAACTCTCCATTTTTTTTCAAGATAAAACTAAGTAAAAATTTTTTCGTTGTATATATATTTTACTTGTAAAAATAATCAACAAACACGAAAAAAATAATTTTACTTGTATAAGAAATATACGTTACCTGTAATCTATTTTATCCACACTCGATCGCGACTTTCATTGTTCGTTGTTCAGCGACAGAATGACGCACTTTGCCAAGCTTTCACGGGCACTTTTCTCTACCCTACAAGTTTTTTGAAGAAGCGCATCCATACCCTCTTGTTTTCAAGATATTCATAATTTTAAAAATTGGACAAAAATAACCCCCTTTACAGGGTGAGGGTTAAAATTACGCACAAATGAGGATTAATGGGATAAGCTATGGATTTAAAGGATTTCCACTGTGATAGAATAAGACACAATTCCTTCGTTTTGTAACATCTTTTTGTTTCTTTATTTGATGTCTTTATTGTTTGGGGAGAGTAAGCTGCGTCAGTTCTCATCGTTACAGCTATATTTCAACGAAATATTAATCGAGCGAGTGACTAGGTGACGAGAAGCACGATCCCCCCTGATACTTTGTATTATTTACAAAAAAAAGATGAAAGGGAACAGAAACGGCTTGCTATACACTGTACAATCTGGGTTTATGATTCGGCATATCCGCCTTCACGGAATACTTGGTGACACGCAACTCATTAATCTTTCTTTCCTTTTGTTCTACACGAATCAATTGAACCATACAATTAATTAAACAAAGAAAGTAAACAAAAAAGTATGATTCTACACAGAAATTTGATTGCTGAGTGTAAAGCGCACCGTAGACCGTTAATACATTACCGCAGGCATAGTGTTGCAACTAATCTCGTGCGATAATGTTTTCTACATGAAAGCACTTCTGAATTCGTATTTTCGAATGTAATAAAAACGAATATCATATGTTTGAATTTTGTACGTATGCAATTTCACGCTACGTCATCGTATGATGATAATACCCGTTTCAAATTGATATCATTGACAATTGATAGCATCAGAATATGAAACTATTTTCTAATTAAATTGAGAGAAATATGCATACGGATAAACTCAATTATTAATTGGCCGGTTTCGCAAAAGTCAAATTTTTAAATACTATCCTTTTTCGTCAATGTTTAATAAATTGGATTGTCATAAGATCACTTAGATAATAACACGTCAAAATGGGGTATTTTTGTATAAAAAATTGGAACATTTTTCCTTTTTTTTAACGTGATATATTAAAAGGACTAAAATCGCGAGTCAACAAAACATCTCGTTAAATCTGTCGCAAGAAATATTGCCAGTTACGCCCTTAAAAGTAACTCTAAAAATCGACGAATCACCCGTTATCTTATTTACATTCTACAATACTATATCGAGGATTATGATCCTCTGGATTTTCGGTCATTCGTGAAGTACTGCCAATTTTCGTAGAATTTCCACAGCATAAAAATAAATATTTGCGCCAATGAATATAGCAGATGTATAAAAAGAAATTAAAAATCTATTATGTATAAAATAATGAAAAACGATTATACATAAAAGAATCAAATAATCACAGTTGCATGTAAAATCGTTCCTATTAAAAAGAACTACACAAATAATTTCTAAATTCATTCACAAATAATTCTAATAATTTTTTGCAACAAATACGATTTAATCACGATTTTTTCTACGTTTTGGTAAAGTATTAATACAAAGCGTGTCCTAAGTTTAATAATTAACCAAATCTGCAGGACTTCTCCAACGACCGAATGTCATCTCCGTCGATTTCCTTAAACTAATTAATTACTGACGCGAGAAGCTCCTTTCATAGCGTTACTATGCCATAATCCTTTGACCGAAAATCAAGTATATTCAACCTGTTTATAAACAAAATCATTTATCAGAAAGAATCATTCTTATTGTTTGCAAAGAAAAGATACTAAAATTTATTCTTAAATTGTTAAATATTATCAATTAAATATTTATATTTGTTTGCGCACCAACAACCGCGCGGTTACTCTCATTAGCCCTATACATTTCAAATTTGACAATTTCGAGAGTCTAACATTATCAGTTTTAAATATTTATATATTTAATTGATAATATTTAACAATTTAAAAATTATTAAATGTTCTAGAGGTTGAATAATTGCATAGAAATAATTGTTCGATATCACAAATAGCTCTCAAGATTTTCTTTAAGAAAATCTTGTGCCGATATTTATAGTCATACTTTATAATACTTTATTCGTCGAATACGCATTGAGTAGCAGTCAAAGGGTTAACGCAAGCGCATAAATGAAATATCACGTCAGCGTTTCAATAAAGCGGACTCAATATGAGCCGTCGTAATAGTTCGATAATTTTAAATTGGCCTATTGTATTATTTCGAGGCGCCGCATTCCATTCTAACGGCGGGAAAATCCTTCAGATTCTCGAATCTTAGAACCTTCCTGCAGACCCCTGAGGATTTTTAGGAACACCAAAGTTCATTCGTTGATTAAACCGTACATTCCGCGGACCTTTGTCCAAAGAGATCGCTGCACACTTTAACGTCGGCGGCCTCGAAAGTAATTACGGAAATGAGATAGCGGGCGATCGACTTCATTCGTATAAGATGAACCGGGAGTCAACTACCTAAGAAAAAATTCATGCACGCGTACAAAGCCAAAGTGGATCAAGCTTGTTCCAGCCATAAGATACACTTTAAATACGAAATTATATTCAAAGAGGATCTTCTTAAATTACATTATCTCATTTTTAGTTTTAGCTTTGAACAGCGCTCTATATATTTATGATGATACAAAGTATGGGCTGTTGCCGGTTGCGTCGTTGAAGAGTGTAATTCGCACGATGACACATTAGTAGCTGCAGGTCTTCTCATTCGATATACGACTAGTTTGCACTTCAATAGGAAAATGTCTACGCTGTTTCTCTCTCTTAATAAATAATAATTTAAAGTTTTACGACTTAATTTCCCCTCAAGATCGCGACTTCTTATTCGTCGAAGTTGCAAAATAGAGGTTCGATCGGGATTGATTAAAAAGTAGGAGTTTGTGGAATTGCAAAAATTTATCGAATGATCGATCGCACGCTGCTCATACCTTTCGTAAATCCAGCCGACGCGCTAATACTAGTTAACTATCCGAAGCGATCTGTCGGCTATTAATTAATTGCGCAAAAACATATACGCAGAAGCTACGAGGTAACTCGCTTTGTCGCACCCATGTATCGCGGTTTCTTCGCGGTATCAGTCTCATGAGAAGGCGCTTGTGGAATAAAAGAAGGCACTTCGTTGCATCCTCTTCAGGCACACTTTCTGATATGATTGGCCAGTATCGGCTCCCGTACCTATGCCATTCGTTTCCCGAACTTTCCTTTGTCTCTTTAGATTTTCGATCTCTACACGCTCTCAAAAATTTCTTTCCCATCTGGATTTTTGTCACTATCACACTCTTTTTCATCACTCATTTTCATCTCTCTTTATGTTATTCCTAATTCTTTTTTTTTTCATTTCGATCTCTTTCACGTTTTCCTTGATTTCTTAACTTGAGCCTTTTGTTGTTTTTACCAATAAACCTTGTGTTTTTATCGATCTTTTATCGGTAATATTCATTTCTTTTCGGGGCTCTCAGACTTTCGGGACATGGCTTTTGGCCATCAATAGACGTAGATAGTCTTCAGCTGATCCTTCAGCTCGGGGGGAATGGCACAGGTATCCGTCTCCGCCTTCCGTTTTACCAATCGACGCCAGCGTCCACCAAGGTTCTTGCGGAAGCCCTTCGCAAACCCAGACCTGTCCGACGGCAAACCGTGTACAAGAGTATCCTGTAAAATCAAAGAGATCTCGTTTTATATATTATAGTATTAATCCTTACATGAATGAACCAATGGGTAGGATATACAAAATGTATACAAATGTTTCGTTATGTGGGATATACAAATTTATTGTATTATTTCATATCATTAAAGTCTATAAAAATAAGCGTAGCAATTGGAAAATTGGAGAACATTCTTCATTGGGATTAAAAATATTTTAACTGAATATTTCTTTTTGTGAATTTTGTAGTTTTAATACTGAACATATCAATGTTTCTAATACATTGAATCAAGGTTCAATGTATTAGGAACACTTGTATCCAAGTAAAATACTCCGTTCAAAGTTAACCGAAGAAAATAAGATTTCGCTTAATATCTATTCGCATTCCTGAAACGTAATTTTAGTAATTCTTCCCCGTGATCGATCGCGATTTAAACCGTGAATATAAAAAATAAACAATATTTTTTTTACAAAGGTCACAGGAATTTCGTCGCTTAAAGTTCGCCACAGCTTTGCACTGTTGGTTAAAACTGCGGCGACTCCAAAGTCTTGCCAATCTCACAGACGGAGGAACGGTATTTCATGAACGCCTTGACAGCTGCACCCTATTCGAGACTCGGCTGGTAAGCGGCAATAGGTAGACGCCCACCGGCGACGCTAAATTTAGCGTCAGGCCGGGGAAGCATGAAGAGCTGCACCCATTTCGCCGATGTATTTATATATACATTATGAGGCTTTATTATATCTCACGTGGCAATTTTATAGCTAAATTACGGCCGTAAAATGAGCCGACGTCATCGTGACGCAATTACAAAAATTTATAATTTATTGTTATTAAATTTACTACTGATTAAATATAATCAAATGTATTATTAATACATTTTTAATCTCGCATTCAGTGTCATGTCAATATAATAATAGAAATATATTTCTTAATTCAATGACGATTACAGAAGCTGCAAGAAAAATTAACGTGATTAATTTGAATTTATCGGATAATGAAGTTAATTTATTATTAAAAGGGATGGCTATTTTAAGCGATCTTTATAAAGCCGCTTTTTTAATTCTCCCTGTCTAAATAAAGAAGTTAATTTTCCTAATTGTCAGCCTACGAGTTTTCCCCTCGCAAGATCGATTATGCCGTGACCTAATTGTGATGAGAGGCAACCTTCTTAAAAAAAATTTTTAATGTGTTCCATTTTTTATACAATAACACCAACGAAATTGAATGAAACATAAAAAATAATGTTTTATTTGTCGCGATCAAAGCCATTCCACACGTTAGGTTAGGGTAGTAAAAGGCGCATCGCAGCTGTAGCCAATCAGCGATCTCCTTTCGAACGGCGGGAATAATCGATCGTCCGCAAAGTAGCGTGAAACCGTGATGGCCGCGGGTCACTGTCCCGACTATCGATTGACGAACGGGCTTCTTATTTTTCCCGAGTATTGTAGAAAGTGTATTGGAAACGATAAAAATCAAGCAGATAAACAAGTCAAAATTTGTCGATTCCCATCTTTTAACAAAGTTTTTTTCGATCAAACTTACGGGATCGTAAATATATGATAAGAACTTAAAATTTTAATGCTTTTTTAATGCAAAGGTATATTTCAGCTTCTTAAATAAAATTATGATTTTAAAGAACATCAAAATTTGTTTTGTTTGATATGTTACAAAATCTCCTAAAACATAACAAGTTTTATTTTGCAATTAATTTCAAGTTAATACTCTACTAGTCTTTAACTTTATTTAACTTTAAGGCATAATTAAGCCTTTAAAATATTCAAAATTAAAATTGTGATTTGTAAAAAATATTAAGTCAGTATGTCATCAGTGTTATCATCGAGGAAGAAACAGGGAAAGTAAGATTCATTACACGCATTTTTGTCATAGAAAAATCACTCTTAGGGAATAGCGGTTGCATTCACTGCTTTTTACGCCCGCGAATCTTTTTTTGGGTGTCTCCGATCGATATACCACACGCGTCCTCGAATCATTGGACAGCATAGCAGAGGCAAACCAGTAAAATCTAGTAATACTGGCTCCACCGGTTAGTCGGTTAGCCGTTGCGACGGTTAGATCGACCGATAGATCGCAAGGAGCGATTAAGTACGAAGTTTATGCCATTGATTTGAGCTAATCAGGCAAGATGACTAAAAAAAGTGTCTGAAGAAGAAATTCTGTTCTCCGTATTATTATCATCATGGACAAGTACACGAAGTCTTTAAAATAATTTTAGCGTAAAACATTTTCTAACAATTATTTTTGTATATCCCACATTCATATATAATCGATTCTGCAAGAGTTGTATATATCAAAATTAGAAACTATATTATTTTGATATCTTCGATATGTACTATTAAGTACACATATAGAGATTATTTTTACATGTCTACTTTGTATTACATTAAATTTAGGGGATTTTGATCCGAATTCTGAAATCTATGGCTGGTATCTATGGTGGATTGATTAATCGATGAATTAAAAAATTCGCCCTTTTAACATGGTCTCGAAAGCAGAAAGTATGGTCGTGAGTTTTTTATAGATTTTTTAAATCATTTTAAATAGGTGACAAAATGAACTGATTCAAGATACCCAGGATGATAGAGTTGAAGTACTGTTTTGAGCATGGTATCATAAGGGTTAATAAATCCAAAAGATTGGGGATGCTTCGAAAAAACATGTGAAAAGGTATAATTCAAATCATTCTAATCCGATATTCAAATACACCCCTTTCTTTAAGAAACCCTGTGTCTTCTCTATCTTTCGGCGAGAAAAAAAGAATCTTAAGTTACTTTCTTCTTCAATATTGACCAGGAGCAAAGTTTGAGAACGGTCGAGTGGCAGTAAAATACAAAACGTACAAAATGTGCACCAACCTGATCGTTGTACAACGCGTACTGCGCCGGCGGCATGTGGGGGGGC
>QKQZ01020051.1:0-26846 GCA_003595255.1 Solenopsis fugax
CATTCCCGTCCCCTCCCACCTTCCCCTCTTTCTCCGATATCATTCCCCGTCTCCGTTCTTCTCTCGCGTGCCCTCGCACGCGCTTTTTCCATCTCCTGCTCTATCCACCTCTCTTCCTCTCTCGCACTTCGCGACCGCCGCTCGTCGTCTCGCTCGCTCGCTCGTGCCGCGTGTTTTCTCGCGAGCGAATACGAGAAAAAGGAGAATCGGCGGGCGATTGATACCGCCGAGCGCGCGCGAGAGAGAGACACGCATCGCCTCTCGGAGGGAATGAGATCGGACTAGCCGCGAGTTTGTGTTTTTGTTTATCACGGACGGACTGCACCGGTATAACTACACGCTGCACTGCACTGCGCTGCGCTGGTGCGCGAGAGGAAGTTGCAAGTGGAACGCCCATCGGAAGGACGATTCGTCGCTGGAGGCGTTCGAGAGAGGTAAGCGGCTCGATTTCCTTTCAGTTTCGCGCAGAAAACGCGCGTTCTCGAAATCGAAAGTGAAATTTCGTGAAAGAAATGTGGAGGAGTGAAAGATTCTTCTCGAATCTTATCGATTCGAGAGATTAGGATGATTCTGCGCTATCAAAAATCGTCAGCAGAATTTAATATAATGATTTTTAATGTAATGGAAGCAAATTTCAAGCAGATGCATTAAAAAATATTTAATGTTGTCAAAGGTGTGTATTAAATTTCATACACATTTCAGTTATAGATATATTAAATTTAATGTGGTTTAAATTTAATGTTTAACTTAAAAATACATTGAGTTTCATGACATTTTTAATAGTATACACCCAGAGAAAAATTAGATTCAAATTAATGAAATCATTTCTTTAACATGGCTCTTTTAAATTGAAATGATAATACCTTTACGGAAAATAAAAATTTATTCGATTTCAAGAAACGATGACGTCATTAGCTTTTTTAAAGTAAATAAATTATTTATTTAATAAAAGAAGGTACTGGCAGAAATGTAAGAAATAATTTAGTTGTTCTGGTTTTAAAAATATATTTCTTTCATTTTAAAAAAGATTACGTTGGACAACCAAAAAACTTCTTCAAATCAAAGAAACTTTTCTTCAATTATATAGCACACAATTGTACAAATTTCTTTGAGTCAAAAAATATTTGACTCAAAGAAACGCTTCTCTGGATGTATTCGGAAGAAAAAAAAGAAATAAATTTTTTTTTAATACAATTAAAATCGAGAAAGGTATACACGATCAATAATGTTTCTTGCGTAATTTTACAATTATGATACAATTTCTAATTTTTTCGAACTGTGCGTCGATTGCAAGAAACAATATTTCAGCATCAAGATCTGGCTGTGCCCGTCTTTTTCGATTTTCATTAAATACAAATCGCGGTTTTGGCTCTAATATTAATTATTGTAAATAAAATTTAATCAAAATAAGAAAAGACCGACAAATAGATAAAAGGACATGTATTCGAGGACACGTGCTTGTTTTTCGAGCAATTATATTAACAAAACTCGCCTTCTTAGGATTGGACAAATATTCGGATAAAATGTATCGGCATGAATGTATATTCAGAACCGACGAATGATGGATTTGAATATGTATTTGTATATCAGCGTACATGTATAAAACGCCGATACACTTGCGAATACCTGCGCGAAAATGTTATTATACGCGAATATATTTTACCTAACACCGTTCGGGGCGAGTTGATTCATTGTGGCGATCAGTATTGTCGACTTGAACACACAACATTGTCGCGAACGTTTGTCACGCAAATGTTCAGAGCGCAAAATGACTTTGCTACCATTGTACTATTACGCTCGGTATACATAATACCTTGTATGCTGAGCTGCATTCGTATGTTCGTTCACTTCAGCAACAGGCGAGCTTTTTTCATCTACCGTGTGCGTTTCCCGTCGCATTAATTTCAGAAACTGCAACGCGCTACGTGGTGTGTACTACTACTACTTTTCGTGATATTCTGCTTGACTCGAGCCAAGCTTATCTCTTCAAAAAATTTAATATCGCTCGAAATTAATTAGATCCAACAATTTTAATCCACGAACAAGTTTACATGTACAGTCGCGAAGCTGATTGGACACGGGATATTCAGACTATTTTATTCTACAAATTCATTAATTATAATTTTTTAGAAAAAAAACTTGAGTGAAAGTGAAAATATCTTGCCAATATTGCATTTTCATCAAAAGTATTTTTGATTTATAACATAAAATTAATTCCCAACATCCTGTGTCCGCACAATTAATGACGGTAGTCAAACGACAAAGAAAATTGTCCTGCTTATTTTATATTTCTGTCACAGTTTCATCTTTCTATCCTTTACATACTTTCCGACTTGAGTGAAAAGATAAAGATAAGAGAAAAAGTGAAATCGGCGTTTTTTGTTGTAATTTTGTTTAAATACATCTTTCGATCTGATTTCATTAACAACAGACCAGCGAATCGTTTTAGTTTAAACACAAATATACTTTTGATGAAAATGTATCACTGGCAAGGGCTTTCACTTCCAATCGAGTTTTCTCTGGCAATTGTAATATTTGATGAATTGGTAGCGTAAAATAAACTCTCAATATCCTGTGTGTCTGGACAATTAGTTTCGTGATTGTGCATTTACCGTCGTGTATACGTGCAACCTGTGCGTTGTTGCAAACTCGGTTCTTTTCGTACAAATATTGGCAGTATTACGATGTTTATAATTCCTAGAACATCCAACACACACTTTGATATTTTTTCACATCAAAATTATTCATCGCCCGTTGAAAGTCGAGCTCGCCTCTCTTTAAAAGCTTAATATTATTCGAAATTAATTAGACCCGATAATTTTTATCCACGAGTAACTGCGTGCACGTGCAACTTCTATGCGTCTACTGCGAGCTCGGTTTATTTCGTATAAATATTAACAAGACATTACGATGCCGGTAATTCCAAGAACAGAAAATACACTGGCGCTCGATCTTTTTCACATTAAAATCATCCATTCCTTCGCTCGTACAAAGAAGCACGCGTGCTCCTTCCTTTGCTCGTTGTGCAACGATACTTAACAGGTAATTCGTAACACGTGGCCGTTTCTTTGTAATGAGATGAACTTAAATATATTGCGAATGGATTTAATTACGGAAACAGATAGAATTTATCGCTGGCGTTTTGCCGAAGCTGGCGTTTCCGCGAAACGGTTGACTCGCTTTGTAAAACGAACATGCATAGTGAATGGAGGCGCATTAGTAAGCGAGTAAAACGAACACGGGGGCATGCAGTGCATCGTGCATTGCAAAGCATTACAGCTGTTGATAGATAAATAACTATGAGATTCCAATACGAATATTGCAAATATTCCTACGCTGAAAATGCTCTTTGAAGTTTTTCTATTTATACTTTTTGTTATATTTAATCCGCTGTTACAAAATATATTTCTAGCAGACCTTTCGATCTTTTTAAAAGAACAGGCTACACGTGCTTATTTAGTGAAAACTTTATTACAAGCTTTTCCCCCATTATGGCGTATTAATTAAGCGTCGAATTATGTCTCGTGAAATCAAATTTGCGCAGTAAACTTCATGTTATTATGCAATCTAAAATTTCCCTTTGAGCAAAATTGAAATTTTAAGTTAATCGTTAAATAAATTTTCGTTCCTTATTTACGTCCTTGAAACGTTGGCTCTTGGATTTTCATTTAAACAACATCGCGATTAAACTATTGGATTAAGCTGTTTCTAGGGCGAAATTCAAATTTGAAAACTTGAAAAGATACTCGTCGCCAATCGTCATTCTGCGGAATGCTCCGTATAATAGCGACTAATCGTTATTCAGCAGTGGACCTGATGTAATGACGTGACACATTATAAATTAGATGGCTATAATGCAAATTGCAGCAGACGGTTTTCCATGAATGAGTGCGCGCGTAACGCACGTTGAACCTTAATTTACTTCCGACAGGGGAGGTGCATTATGGCGATTGCATTTAACGGGAGGGTATGTGGGTTCTCATAATATTTTTTCTGCATGGGTACCGTCTCTGTCGTTTATTCATTAACTTTTATTATTACAAAACTTGGCGATGGCCGCTTATAGTATGATATACTCCAGGAAGTACTCTCTTTCTCTTTCTTGCCGTTTTTTATTAATATCTTTTGAAATAATTCAGCCATCAATTTAATTCCTAGCGATTATCATATTGCTTTTATATTAATTGTTTCGCGGGAGGGCATATGCGGCTTGCTAAAATAGAACTTTTCTTTTACTTCACATAAAATATCCCAGACAGCACATTGTCTAAAAACGATGCATACCTACACTGGAAAAAGAGTCTTGCTGCATCATTTAGAAATCTGGTGAATTCAACCAATACGTCTGTTCAAAAATGGACGAATCAGAAATCTTGTAGGAATTACCAGATTATAGTAAAATCTATCAAACGTCCTGATTATAATATATAACCAGAGTCTTCATTATAATAACCAGAAATTTTCTGCTTGGTTTCACCAGAAACACTCAATCTTACAAGTTTGTTAATATAATAAGATCATTTTTTTTCAGTGTAAGACAACTTTAAGAGTTCTTTAAGAAACATCCTTAAGATATTTCATAAAGAACTCTGAAAGACATCTTAAAGTTGTCTTATGCGTCGATTTTAGATATTCTGCTCACTGGAATGTGACATTTAAAAATTTCTCACATATTTTCAAATAAAGTTTTGTATTCCGTTGAGAGTTTGAAGTGCAAACAGTTTCGGATAGAAAGCCGCAGTTCGCTCGTTTCCGTGAGTCACTTGATTCGCCGGGCTTTCGTTTTTTATCACGGAAAAACAAACGAGAGAAGATGGCCTTATCTTGCCGCTCGCAAGCTCGCGACTTGTTCTCGTAAGAATGAAAAACAGTTTTAAAGTTTGCCTTCAACTATGGAAAAGACGTGTCACTGAACATATTACTTAATTTTTTTTTCGCTGTCGTGTTTTCCTTTACTGCGTTTCTAGAATCGTAAAGTTTTCGAAAGAAAAACGGGTCCTCCTCTTCGTGACGTCATTCGCGACGAGCAATTTCTCGTCTAATGAGTCACGACGGAAAACGATTTTCCACTTTCACGCTCGCGTCTGAATACGAGCGATGGAAATCGCGTATAAACGTTTCCGTCACGAATAATAAAGTCGAGCGATTCACTTTTTCATATTTAATGTTAATTCAAATGCTCATTTGCGTCGCGTTGTGACTCGGTTGTATTTTGTTATAAATTATGATTACAATTCGAATAGGTTTTACATATAATGTTACTGTAATTTATGCCATTATATCATTACAATTCTAGTCTAATATTGTACTTTACTAATTCGGTTTTAACGATATTAAGAAGAAATTATATAAACGTTTCACATGCGCTATGTTATTATAATTCAAGACATTCGTAAAATCACCAACTGTTCTCTATTAAAAACTAATATAATTAATCTCATTATTGCCTCGCTCACGTTTATTTTCCGCTAACAGAGCGTCTCTTGTACAAAGTCGATCAATATCGATAAAATTTTAAGCGAAATTTTAAAAGTAATTCATTTTATATTATAACGATGAATCAAACAAATTAAACATTTATATCTCTAATATGTATGGCATGAAAAGATTGTTTGTTTGTTTGTTGCAATTTTGTTGGGAATTTATAACGAAAATACATCTCTCTCGCGAGAGCGGAAAGAGTTATGTATCTTTTATCCTGGCATGTATGCAAAAACAATGCATAGTTGCATCCTCATTAATGACTCATACTCGCTCCGAAAATGTAGCTACCTCTTAATTAAATTATTTGTAACCTCCATGAGAATATTTAGAGGACACATTCTCTTATTTTTCTTTCTTTAGAGGAAGGTTATCTAATATTATAATTAACTCGCGAAAGACGTTTTCTCTCGTTACACTCGAGAGTGAAAAGTAAATTCAAAAACTGCAACAGAGAGAATATTAAATTTCGTTTAAAACTCACAAAGTCTAATATATTATCCCTCTTTAATTGAAGAATCCAAGAAAAATTACGCGAATCCAATCTTAATGATTGATTATTACTTAATAACATTTTATTGCATTGTTATTGAAATTGATGCAGGAATACTTTGGACGAGATTATAACCGAACTGTAGACAGAGATAAGCTATGAACCTCGCTAGATTTTCCCTCGTGGGACTTAGCACGTATTGCTTCGGGCTCTTCAATTATTCACGATACGGGATTCATAACGTCGGGTGTGTAAAGTATCTGGATGCAATATATCTAGTATACACTATAGAGAGCTATACCATTTCGTACATTAAACCATTGATCCGTTTTAATATAAGATCAGAATATTAGAGCAGATATTAATTAATTCTCTTATACGAATACACAGGAATTTTTAAAACATGATTAAGCTTTGTATAACAAATACGTTGGTTAACAGTTTCTGTTTCTTAATTTGAAAGAATTAATCAAAGTAATTTGCACAAGAATACAACGCAGAATCACTCGAAGCTATCGGGGTCTCGTTTCCAATTTAATTCTGCAATTTAATGCTGTACAATACCACTGGTAATTGTTATATAGTATTCGGTGGTTGGGAAATTACAGTAATAATTTTCAATGGTTTCTACGCTCGTGCCGATTTATCGTTGGCTTCGCGCCAAGCGCGCAGCGTCTTCATCAGTAAAACAAGCCGTCGCGACTGGCGTGTTAGTGAGACGAAAGCCGCATTAGTTGGTCGCATCTGTCAATAATTATTATCACGGGTGCGCAGTGCGTGCCGCGTTTCGCAGACGGCCGCTGCATGCACATTATCTGAGAAAACACGAGGCGAGTGATATCAACGACCCGTAGATACGACCCGACGGCAAGAGAGAGAGAGAGAGAAAGAGAGAAAGAGAAAGAGAGGCATCGGAGAGGAAGATCGGAGAGAGGCGAGAAAGAGAATAGTTTCACGAGACGATACGAAACGGTTTTCGGGAACTTACTCAGTCGTGACGTGCGTTTCGTTCGTGGGCAATAGTAATCAATGTCACGATAATTTATCGTAAAAGAGCAGTAAGTCACCGCCGAGCTACCGCAACGTATATAGTATAGTCTTCGTGAGGTAATTTTAGATAAATTGCCAACGCGGCGAGAAGAAATGGGTATTAGGAACCCGCTTGCTTTCCATCCGATAGTAATATCCAATTGATCATTTTTCGGATTATGCACGAATTTGTGAATTTATGAATTGAGCTTTGGGCTCGAGGGCAAAAACGTGGGTAATAAAATCTTACTTATTTTAGCTAGTTGCAATCGAACTTTCATTTGAAAAACTTTAGTCTTCGCGAGCGATCGCATTACCTCTCCAAGAAGAGTTACAACGAGCTCTAAATTCATCCTGTCGATAAGAGAAAGAGGCTGCAGTCACGCGAGCCAGCACTCATCCGGAATACCTTCTCGATTGGCTCGACATATTTTAACAATGTCGACTCTTCTGTTTAACTTTCTCTCGAATCGCTTTGCATTTAGCCATTTCGAAGGCGCCGATAACACATCGTTGATTCTGTACAATGACTTATTATTCTAATGAGAATAATAGAGTGTATATATAACATCAGAGCAGTTTGTTTTCCTACAAATGATACGGCTAATATTAGTCTTGTAGGAATAAAATAAATGTGTTTGACAATAGAAAATACAGAGCGGCTAATATTACTCCTGATATTACGCTATGATTACATAGATACTCTAATCCTTTGATTATTTTGCTATGCAAAACGGCATAGCATTTCCAATCCGGCATAATTTAAGAGTAAGTATCCGTATATCTTTACAGATCTACTGATTATAGTTATTTGCGGATGTAGCGGAATGTTACTATGCAAGTTCATAAATTCGTCGCAAATTCGAAATTGAGTTGCAAGATAACGATAGCTTCTTGGCGCTTTTATTTGCAATTCATCGTAATTCTCATTAATTCTGACAGTTTGGCGCTGATTTGTATAAGCGACAATTGCGATAACGGTAATAAACGTATTTGCATGCGTAACCTTGACGGAAGACGCGTCTTCGCGGCTATAGACGTTGCAGATTCTCATTTACCAAAGCGATCATTAAACATTTTGCCGTCTGCTTGCGTGTATTTGCATAAATACCAATTATGTAATTAATATCAATAATGGTAAGGACATGTAATGAATATATATGAAACGGATACACAATTCATGTGATAGCTGTGACGCGATAAGATCTTGAACTTTGCGCTTCTCGAACCAGGACCAGAATTTCAAACTGGATTTCTGTCTCCAATTCGAACTTTTTGGTTGGTTTTCCCTAAGATATTCGTCGACCAATAAAAGAGAAAACAGTATTTTATTTTAATAATTCATGAAACTCGACTTATCATCGATTCTTATAAGTTATGAAGAATTTCTTCATGTGTTATAATGCTCTGATATTTATTCGTGCTATAAAAGAAAATATAAAAAAATAAACTTGATTATTATATTAATAATTGTACACTTCAGTCATATTTACTGTTGCTGAGGTTGTTAGTTATGATTATTTAAACAATTTTTCAATTATTTCATCGTAGCAATTGATTTTATCAAATAAAAATAGCGCAATGTCATATTTACTAAATTTTTATGATACGTATTCTGAAAACAAAATAAAAAATGTTTTCTTTTTAAATTCATATTAGATACGATATATTATTTAGTTAAATGCCAATGAACGAAAACTTAATAGTTAACAGTATAATTAATTTTTTTCATAACATTGTGCACAATTTATCTCAAAGATAAAATTTAAGAAATATCGTTATTATTTTACCTTCATGTGGTTTTTTTATATATAGTAATTACATGTATTTCTTATAGTAACATTATTGTATATAAAAGAACACATGAAATTAAAAGCGATATTTCTAAAAACGTTTTATCTTAAAGACATAAATTATGGAAGAAATAAATTATACTGTTAACTACTAAATCTTCGTTAACATTTATCTGATGCCACTTCTCGTGTGTTTTGAATGTAGTGAGTTAAATTGAACACAAAAGTCCTTCATCCTCGTTTTGCGAATTTTTCAATCATTAATAACAAGTTAATTAATAAAGCTCTACAAATCGTGCGAGTCAGCGACAAGAGATTGATTAGCATTACGCATCATTTGTCATTATTACAAGGTTGCTACGTGCGCACTTTTTCCAATATCTTTCTGCGCGCGCGTAGCAAGTAGCAACCACAATTGTGATGCTGATCTGTCTCTTCTCGTTGAATTGTGTGCGAAGTTTTTTCGCAATTTTCTTTATTAATGTTTACTAATATTAAGTCAATAATTAATAAGAATTAATATAAACAATTAATATTAATAATTTCATAAATTATTGCAAAACATTTTTTTTCTATTCAGTTTACTCTACTCTATATATCTGCCCACGAAACATGATAATTATTAGACCCTATATACATAAATTATTAATGTACGATGTATTTATTAAACAGACTTTAATGATAAAATCTTTTAACGATTACCTTTTGCCTTACAATAATAATAATAATTGTACAGATTTTCTCAGTAGATATTAAACTGAACTCTGTATCATTAGAATTGTTCAATTCTACTGTTGAGGAGATTTATCACTGAATACGCGCGATCGACTTTTTTCTATTTACATTTCATAAAGCCAGCTATATAGCACAGAATGTCGGATAAATGTTTATCGATGGCTCGTGCGAGTGAATCTGATGACAAGCTAACAATTCACTTATGTAACATATGCACATACGCACGCACATGCGGATACACACTCACATTAAACGAAATTATCAGCAACGAAAGTATCAGTCATGATAAAATCAAGTGAAAACATCGTCACACGAGTCAGATGTCAAAAATATTAGCACGTGACTCGTCTTACAACGAACTTGTCGCGAATCGTTGATTGTTAATGGAGAGAAGAGAAGCATTGCTGATTTTATGTGATAACAAATTGCGTATATTCACTGCGAATAACACAGTAGGTCATTATTTGAATTTCAATTTATTATTACTTGTCGAGCTTATCATTACGAGGATCTCTTTTATGAATTAGTGTCAGTACTTGATATGTAAGCGCCTGAAGTAATAATAATTTTACTTTGCATCTAGGGCACTTTAAAATGTATTCTTGTTACCTCTAGTGTAGAGAGGTGATTCGTTTTCAGGAGGTTTGTTTCCGGGTGATTCTCGGAATTTCCATCGAACGAGGAGAGTCGAGCTCAGTCGAGATTCGTTCCATGGAGATCTCTCTCTGGAGATTCGTTTTCGAGAGGTTTGTACTTGGGATTTCTTCTGGGGAGATCCATGATCCAGAGGTTTCTTCTGAGGACATCTGATTTCGAGAGCATTCTTGAAATTTTTGAGCTGGGAGATTTAAGTTTATTGGCAATTATTTTTCTTTTAAGAGGTTCTTGAAAACTTCGCTTTTGTCCTTCGAGTTTCTTCTCTGAGAGTTTCTGAGAAGGTCTCAAATTTAGAGATTTTTTTCTGTTAATTTCTGATCGCTGTAAGGTTTCTTTTTGGAAGATCTATGATCGAGCGATTTGTCCGGAGAAGATTTTTGAAAGATTCGTTCTGGATAAATGCGTCCTCTTTCGAAACTCTCATATTTTTAATTCTACACAAAGAGAATATTTTTACTGCAGCATCTAAAAATTTAGCTAGGTATAGATTAGAAAATAATTTTATGTTGGACCATCAAAATAATTATGTCGGATGTCCAAACATGATAATGCTGCAAACAATTTTCACATTTTAGCAAGTTAAACGTTTAATATTTTAAATAGTTCAATATAATTATTTTCAGATTTGTATTTCAGCAAAAATGTTCTTTATATGTTTATCTAACCACATTTATCTAACCGCATATTTTTATCTAACCACAAGACAACTGATTGGATAAAAGTAATTGTAAACTTAGTCTGTGATTATAGCCTTTTTAAAATCCCTTGTTGGGCAATATGAATATAAATGTTTTTATTTTATTTCCGCATCGACATGCAATATGTATTTTGAAACAAAAATCGAAAACAGTTTTTTATATTTTTCTGCCATTATTAGTATAGTGTGTAATATAATAAAATTTAGGAATAAGATTCAATCTCAGAAGTCTGTAACCAAGTCAAAAATTTGAACTATTGAATTTATTATTTTCACGAAATTGGATTCTAAAGAACGTTACGTACATTTATTTCGATGTACATATTTGTTTACTTATATTTTTTTACTATGTCTAAATCTGTTTCTACAGTAATATATTTTTGTTACTTATTTTTTTCCACTCTTTTTTTCTCTTTTTTTATATCTATTCATGCGTGATGCGGCCTTGATATTTTGTTTTCTTTTTATTAAATTCTAAATATTAACATATACAACAGATTACAGTAATCATGATATATCTGATATTTTAAATCATTTAATATTCGCCACTTTGTCTTTTATGTTAACAAACTATTTTGTTTGCGTCATCCTTGTCATCTCTTTCAACTGCCAGCAGTTGCTTTGTTTATCACAAGTGATATTCTTATTACAAGGCAAATAAATGCACATGGAAAACATGTGGAATTTGAACGTTTACACGTTTATAAT
The DNA here is from genome assembly GCA_003595255.1 of Solenopsis fugax. Lineage (NCBI taxonomy): Eukaryota > Metazoa > Arthropoda > Insecta > Hymenoptera > Formicidae > Solenopsis > Solenopsis fugax. The sequence continues at coordinate 11,594 of QKQZ01020051.1, forward strand.
AACTATTCTTTTGATGCTTATTGTAGCTTTAGTCATATTTGTGATCCGACGATTTGCGAATTGTAGTAAATAACGATATTTAAATGAAAGCCGATTTAATTTTAACGAGAGGGATTTGAAAAAATTTAAAAAATAAAATAAGTTTCGTCGCTTTCTTTTCTGCTCCGACGAATATGGTAAGCCCGGGTTAATCGATGTCGTCAACGACCATTAGTCGCGGGCCCGCGACACAAAGCGATCTGGCCGGATTCCAGGAGCGTTTCTGGCGGAGGCGCCAGTTTTATTGTCTCCCGATGGCTTTGCCCATGCCTGATTCACACGCGGCGCTTAATCGACGTGCCTTGGCCGCCGCTGTGCTGTTCGCAATCACGCTCGGCAATGGAAGTCTGAGAAGATTTCTTTTCAGATTTCTTTTTACTTCTTCGTCTCTTTTTATCTCGCGCGTTTTCTTTAGCGAAGACGAACAAGCGAATAAAAACGACAGGAGGCAATTCGCAGTAGAATCTATATATCAAAATTAAAGAATGGACATTATTTAATCCTTTCGCATCAATTAATCATCTCGACAGCGTCTCGACCTTTCTATCGCCTCGAACGAGATATTAATTCGACGCACACACATATATAGGAGATAAACAAAATAATATGAATAACCGAGAAATATGCTACTTATTCTGTTAATAGGAGTTTGGCTCATCATTTGTCTTTAATACAGATTTTATCTTTGTTTCGAATAAGGTCAGACAATGCTTAAATGGTCATCAGTTTAATGTTATATCATTTTTCTAGCAGAACACCATTTGATAAATATTGGAGGATGCTTATTCCTAAATTTTATTAGTTATTGGAGGAAAAAATCTGTTTTTCTCTCTGCTCTTCAAAATTGCTCACAATAACTCGATGACATTTAAGTCAGACAGGTTGCGTTGGTTAGGAAAAATGTTGAATTTCCACGAACAGAGGGCAATTTTGGAAAATAGTGCGAGAGGAAAATATTTTCCTCCAACATCACTTACATAATCAACTGAAAGATGTTTTGCTAAAAGAACAGTATAGCATTCCATTGGTGACTATTCAAGCACTGACTTCATTCCAATCAAAATAGAATCTGTGTTAAAGACAAATGGTAGATTAATCTCTTATTAATAAAAAAAAAAAAAAAATAAATAAATAAAAATAGTGTATTTATTAAGTGCCCACATTATTTTGTCTATTTCCCCCTGTAGGGCTTAGACGCCAGATTTCTTACTCTGATGCGGTAATCGTTGGTGCAGGATGAAACAACAAAATATCGACGCCGTCTTTCGACGATCTCTAGCTGTGCACGCGATGTTAAGCAGATCTGTACCCTTCGCTTAGATAAACGCGGACACGGCGTCGATAATTTCTGTCCCGGAGCGGCGGCCAATTACGAATTATGCACGCGTGCGAAACTATCGCGGAAGCCCGGCTATCGAACGGCCGGATCGAGCGCGAAAAAACGGGCCGGAGGGATTCTAGACCCCGGTAACTGGCAGGTACGGGCAACGAAATTGACGTCGTTTAAAGATATAATGCAAACGCGCGCGAGCCGGCCACTATTATAGAATGAGCCTCGGTCATTGCATGCGATCGGCCTGTGCGACCGCAAAGTGCACGCGCGGAGCTTTTACGCCTTGTGCTTTTAAGTGCGCGACTTTTTTGCAATTCGTCAGCCACGTGTAATCGTTGCCGCGAGGTCGGCCGCGTTTACGATAAATATTATGTCGCGCGCGCCTCGAGTCGCGTGCATTTTTGTTCATCGACGTATTTCGCGGTTAATGAAACACGTAAGCTTAATGTGCAATCAGGAATTCGAGGGTTAAGCCGCTACTTCATGTTGGCGGGGCATTATTGAATGTGCGTCATACTCGTGATATTTTTAAGTGATTTCTACGATACACTTGTTTGTAATTTTTTTTTAAACCACACTCATTTAACCATCAGTTGACACTATATTGGATTCGATATTTTGCCACACATGGGTATACGTCACGCGACCATTTTCAATTGCGTATATCTCAGTATCTAATGCATAGAAATTTGAACAATTTTTTTAAATCGATACGCCAGAAGATCAAAAAGAAGACTAAATAGGTGCGAAAATCGAGAAGTTGAATATATTCAAAATATTTGGAAGAGAAGCGAACGATTTACGAATGTCAAGCATTTTTGTAAAAATGCCCGGGTGTGCCACACCCAGTGTGTCAGTTGAGGGTTAAAATCCAAGTGACAAAGATTTTGCTAAATTAATGACAAAAGATCACAATTATATGAATATACTGAGAGAAATGTTTTGTAAAATCAACCAAAGTTTGGTTTATTAGTGATCAAATGAATTTTATAGTGATAGTTACTAAATATATAGTTGTTTTGACCAAACAATTTGTAGTCTTAAAATAATTATTTTCATGCAACAAATTACAAAAAATTTTTGGTTTTTTTGTTAAATGTAACAAAGTTTTTGGTACCAGTAACTATAAAATTCATTTGATCACTATACTATCAAACAATCTCATCACCAAATTTCTCTCAGTGTATAAAAAATTATCGCACTAATTTATTTTAGTAATATCTCAGTAACGAGATGTTAATTTTGAAATTGGAACCAAAGAGATTTTTGATGGTATGCAAAATGGAATAATCATATTGTAATCAATTCGCAATTTATTTTGAAAGCGAAAGCAAAGAGGCGAATTCTGTTTGAAGAACTCTTGAAAAAACGCCAAAATCGCTTGTCCCGGCAATGACATAGATCAGATCTTTTTAAGTTCAAACTATTTTTCTTCATGTTGACTGACGGAATAATTCTGACAACTATTTGCCATTTCCCATCAGGAATGCACTGACTCGCCCGGGTCGGGACTGTTGCACGCGATATCATCGGTCACTCTGTATAACACGCGAGTGAAAAGCACGCGGTGAGCACCGATCGGGCCGAACGAGAGTCGGGGCTTCGTAACCGACCGTGGTGCTCCGCAGCGGGCACCCACGCCCACGCGACATACGCGAGGCACGTGTGCGTGCCCTACGCTGTATTTATATCCCGTCCTTATCGGCTACGGCGAGGTATTTAAGGGTCTGTTAAATGCGGTTTTGGAAAGGGTAAAAGTAAAAAAAAAACGACGCGCACCCGATGCCGTCTGACCGAGAACGTCTTTGACTACTGCCTTTCTTACTGCGATTTTTTTTTCTTTTTTTTGGGGGGGGGGAGGTAAGCGAGACAGAGAGAGAATACGAGCAGAAGTGATGCTAATTAACACACTAATTCGTTAAAGTTACGCTAACACTTTATATAATGAACGAAATAAATTCTGATTAATTTAAGTTTATATGAAATCAATATTCAACTTTCTCAAACCTCTTGTATCTGATTTATACGGTCTCGTTAATTTTACATGGATAATAACTGATAAATCATGATAATTTAGTAATAATAAGCTGATAATTGATTAATGAAGCTTCCTTCAGTAATATTCCTCTGTTTTCTTCGTATCAAAATGTGGCTCACTTTTGGAAAGCCCAATTACACAAGATGAGAGATAAGAGAGATTATCGTTTAATTATTAAAGCCTAATCAGAAATGTGTCAATGAAAAATCTGATATTAAATTGAGATTACTTGACGAAATGTTCTCATACAAAACACCGGATTTACACATCTACTTGGTAAATATAAATTATTTTGCAAAATATAAAATTCTGCTGGCACCGGTCGTACTTCAATTTTGATTAATGAACGTACGTTGCCATGAATTTCCATCAAGTTTTCTCCGAAAGACGTTTAAACCTGCTTCTCGCGCCGATCCCCATTATGAGCGTTATCGTGTGCTGCATAGCTCATGAATTTTAATCGGCGTTATATCTGAAAAGCGCGTTTCGATGGACTTACCTTGCTTCGCTTCATCTACGAGCGACTCGTTCGAACACAGTACACTTCACCATAAGATCGTGTATCCGTTTGAAAGTCAAAACCGGGTTTACCGCAAGATAAAGCGCTGTTGCATCATATATACGGTGTTTCCCGTCTAATAGGACAGGCGATAATGGAATCGAATGGTTGTCTCCGATAGTACAACGTTACATTCGCACGAATTGCTTTAAGAGTTTGAAATTTTCTCAGAGAAACTCGTTTCACTGAAATTTTTATTATACCTATATTTTAGCGGTTATAAATATTTACTTTTAATTAAATTTTCACGAGTGCAATTAGAATCAGCCCAGTTTAATATTTTTTGCTGTTTGTATTATATTTTAAAAATCGAGATGAAGATTTAATTAATAATACTTTCAACATGTACGTATTCGAGAAATGTTTTCATTTCTAATTAAAATTGATATTTGTTTTTTATATATTAGATTACCATTATATTAGATATTTTATATTAGATATTTATACCAAATCAGATACAAAGAATATGTTACTTTTACGATATCTTTAATTAATTTGGAGCCGAGCTTTTCAGATTAAAATTTAATTACTGTCGTTATTTTTATGCTTTTTTCTAATTTTCCATCTTGAATATCTTAGTAATGATTTATTTCTGTCTACGATAGTTAATTTATATAAAGTGATTTATTTCGATTCGAGGAGAAAAACCTTTTCGAAACGCTTGCCAGAATATTTTTTATTGCAACGCTTTTTCCTTTTAAATCCTCCTCCCGGGGTTCGTAGATGCAGTTTTCCAACACGTTTAAAAGCCATCCAATTTGTGGGCAACGCGATTTCGCGGCCGGTTTTTTCGAGGTCGCGAGTGCGCTTTAAGGCCATAAGTTGGCGTGGCCAGCGGCTAGCGGCAGGTCAATATAAGCCTCACTCTCAGCCAGATAAAACGCCCCTTTCTCTCGCTCTCGCGTGCTCTGCTCTCGAGTGTACGAAACGGCGCGATGCGATTTTAGCCCTACGAATATGCGAAAGGTTGTCCCTTTCGCAAGTTGTATCGCGTTCGTCTCGTACTGCGTACCGCGGTTTCTTTTTTTTATACCGGTAGGGTCATTGCACAGTCTTTCGTTCCAAATTATATCGATGATTTACAATTCTCACCGCGTTATCCACGATCTCGTGCGTGTACGTAAAAATATAAAAGCTTCTTCGCGCTAAAGCAACTTTAAAAGAATAAATATTCGCGCTTGAAGTTTCTTATACGGCAGGTTTTCTCTGCCAGTGTAACACGTAAAAGTTTGTAACCGCAAATGAGATGAGAACGAAATTCGTAGCTGACCCTCAAATCGCAAGCGGATGATTGGCCCGTCCGTCGGGAGAAGGCATTGCGCGAAACGGACTGTATCGACGCGGAACGAGGAGCGCGTTGTAACTCTTCTCCTGGATCTCCTGGCGGTCCAGCTCGTCTCCTTCTCTCGGTCTCCCGCAGCCACCCGTTCCTCTCCCCCCCCCGTCTACCCTCCTACCCCAACTTCTCCCTTCCCACCCTTCGATTTTGCGGCGTGTTCGTGTCACCCACACGAGGATAGGCTCCTCGTTTGCAGGCACGATCCGAGATCCGAGCCGTCTCAGTCAGAGCTGAAGGCAGCAAGCAGGTGCGCTGGATGCATTCTGTGCATTCCAGTGGGCTCTCGTCCTCATCCAGCATCACACGTCGGCCTCTGCTCCACCTCCTGCGCGCGTGTCCTTCCTTCGCCTTTCTTTTTCTCTCCCTTTTTCTCCTTTCTCCCCGCGTTCTCAACGCGTTCCCCGCGTGTGTCTCGTCTTTTCTCTCTTCCACTCTCGCGCCTCTTATTTCGGTTTGCGCGTTGCAATCGGGCTTTTTCCACGAAGACCTACGATTTCCTCTCTCCGAAGAATCATCACCGGCAATCGTTCTTCTCCCCGATGCCGTTGATGATCGCAATCTCGCGAAGTGAAACGCGACACCGAACGATTTCTCGAATCACGATGTCTTCTTCGTCTGTACTCGTCACACGTCTCTCGCGCTCGATAACGCGTGCTCGTGACGTGCGTTATCGATTTTTACAAGACGCCAACAGAGAGATAGTAGTACATTTTCCGCGCGGGTATCCCGCTTTTTATTCGGCGCGAATAAGCGCGATGAAGATATTGTCATATTTGCGGCATCTTGAAATTTATCGATTCTGATATTATGATTTAATGCGAACTGATATTTGAAATTGATACGTTATCTATACGGATATCTTCATTAAACACGCTGCTTGAAGTAATGTGACGATAGACGCGGCTTCGTGCGAGATAAGCGAGATCTGTGAGATAACGAATAAACTATTATGACATCGCAACTTGTGATGACGTGCTTAAAAAAATAATTAGAAATCTTTTTCTAAGAATGAACAAGTATTATCTGAAGACTGCAATCTTTAGTTCCGTAATGAACAACAATAGTATATTGAAAGCATTCGATAGAATTTGCAAGAGTTATTTACAGCGCCGAACTTTTGTTGTTAGCAACTCGTTCAAAATTCGATATCGATTCCGGATCCCTTTTTATCCCTTTTAATCATTCAAGCGCGAGGAGGGCGCGAGTGAGTGTTTCTTAAACGAGTCTGACGTTTAAAAATAATTAAATCCCGTTTTGTATGGATTTACTATAACTTGAAACGTCGCAAACGTTGCAAAATGTTTTGCAAAAGGTGAAGCGCGCTTTTGTACAAGTATCATTTCACTTCTTGCCGTGTTATGTTTAACAATATTTAACTAGCAAAAGACATTCGCGAGCGTTCTGTGGAACCGAGAGTACCGAAATACATACATTTCGTATGCAAACGATCCAACAATAGAAAATTAGTATTTTCCACTTGCTTGCGACAGATCTGGAAAGTAACTCGTTCCATGCCAGTCACGCGCGTTTCAGTAACAATTAACCGAGTGTCGGGCCCGGGTCTGAAGACCGAGGACATTTGCATGTATAGAAGCGCGCAGGAATTACTCGCTCGGGGCGCTGTATTTGTCCCGACCGCGCGTCGTGCCGGTTGGATCGTCCACAAACTCGTCGCCGTGCGTTTCTAGAGCAAACGCGAAGCAGTAGCCCGAGGCTGCCCGCGTGGTGACCAAACATGGCTTAGACGGGTTCTGTCGCTACGAGCGACAGCGAACGACGTTCCACGGCCATGAATTCTCGCGACGTCGACGGTAAACAGCGGCTAAGCTGTTCCGAGATTCTCGCCGGAGTTAGATTGAAGTGTTTTCAATATGCAAGAAATTTTGCGATAAAATCAATTTTGCCGCTTTTATCAGCGTTATAAAATCATTTCTGTCAGTCTGATATCAATTTTGATTCGCCAAATATTGCTGAAAATGTAAAGATCATCTTTCGAGTAACTTTTTCGCAAAGGGGGAGGGTCTGTAAGGATCGATTTTGACCCCCTGCAAATTTTGTCCAAACTCGTGAGTCTATATCTTGAGGTCAATTCAATTTGAGTGATTCCAACTCGAATGGAGATATTTAGTGGTGTTTCCTTTGGATTTATTGGCACGTATTGTTTGAATTCAAACATCCCTGGGAGAAATGGATCTAGTAGAACTGATTCAGAATTTAGTAGCTGGCTATACCTAGATTCTAACTCGTCATTGGTTAGGTACTATTCAGGAAAATGATAGTAGAGATGGCGCTGTGTTTTCAAAAATAAATATATAAGCTAGTTACCGTCTACTGTCTAGCCAGTAGACCTCGATTTTTTCTTCAGATTGAAATTATCTTATTTCGTAAAAAATCTGTTTAGTGATTGAAAAACTGTAACATACCTAATGTAAACTATAGATTTTCAGTACTAATAGTGTATGTGTATCGAAACATAATCTTTGCATACTGAATAAATAACAAGATACAATAAAAGGATAATAAATTATGAATTATAAATAGTTCAGATTAGATAGCTACTAGGAGAAGTGAGCGTTACATTACTAGATAGTAGCTATGTAGGACACAATTTTTCCATCTTATGACTAGACAAACATGAGATTCAATTTCTACCAGGGATGTAAAAGTGCGGCATCAAATAATACATAAAGAATTGAGAAAAATCTACCATTTCAAAATAATTCAGATCATTTTCCAATACGACCGCTATAATTTTTTTTTGATACATTTTTTCGATCATCAGGTATTAAAAAAATTGATTTCCAAAGTGAATACCACGGGTAACCATCCAAGGGTAACACCACTGCATTAAATATCTTTGAACTGAAATCATTCAAATTGAATATAATTGATAAGGTAAAGTTGCCTATTATGAGATACCTTTTTTTTAAGGCTTATAATTTATTTAATTTATACCATTAACTCCTATTTTTATATCCAAATTATAGTAAATATATTTAAGTTTCATCGCCAAAAGTTAGCAATCGATAATAGTTATACTTTGTTGTATATGAAATTTTTTACCAATATTGCCGATTTTGCTAATTCAGAAAAAGGATTTCTAATATGAGATACAAAGGTTTATTTATGAAATGGGTCTTATCGACTTGGACCTTACTAGGTTCAAATTAGGCTTCAGACTCAAAATCTAGTTGACCAATCAAATAGCTCTTTCGATACTCAACTTTTGTACGTAACATTTTTCTTCAAAATCTATTCTCTTCGAGATATTTCAAAGTCTCAGTGCTAATGCTGAAGGCCATAACTTTCAAGCCTCATATGAGTCTTCAATGAAAAACTTTATTATAGCATTTTGGAAAGTCAGGATATGCAATAATAAATGAGGATTTTTGTCTCATATTATGAGTTCTACGATTTGCGGTTTCACGATCACCAAATCTAATATTTACAATTAAGCAAATCATCACATCCCGTATTTTTTTATTAATACGACTTTACTCTATCACTGCATGCAGAATGTATCATCAAATATTTGTTTATTTTGTAATAAACAAGGTTTAAAGACTCATATCAATAAATCTTGACATCCAATTTCAAAAAAATTTTTTTTCAACGACTGCACGCATGATCTAATAATGAATTTTCTATTAAATAGATTTCACCCCAAGAGTAATAAGTTTATGATGGTACCAACCACATAACGTGTTTATTAACGTAGCAGAAACCTTGCTACCTCATATTCCATAATAGGCGACTTTACCCTGTAGATTTTCATGAGTTTGGACAAAATTTTCCAAGGGGGTCAAAATCAGCTCTTATAGACTCTACTCCTTTGGAAGGAACGCGCAATTTTAAAAATTGCACAACAGAAGAATAAATACCTTATACCTTCATACACATTAAAATACTTTGATCCTCACATTTCTATGTAAGGTGCAATAATTTCGTCTAAATTCGTTTCGAGCCTCACATCCTCGGCGTGGACGCGGCTTCGGAGGCTTCATAATCGTTTGAAGATGCTCGTTAACGGCGGATTCTAATTGTAAATCCAATCTTCCTCCCTTTTCCGAGCGGCGAGTTAGCCTATAAAAGGAGGAGAAGAATCCGCGGCTGGTCCTCTGCACCGTGTCGCGGCCTTATCTAGCGACCGGTGCGGCGCGTCGCGCTCGACCCTCGCGAAGCCGCGTTGTGCATCGTCGCGTAATTATAGTCGACAGCAGTAATTGCTCTCGGGAACTGGGAAGCAGTTTGAATTCTGCGTATCGCGGGACAAGAGTAAACTCGGCAAACTCGCTTCGTTCGCTCGCTCCGCGAATAACTGGGTTCGCGCGCGACCGACCGATGCGTGCGTTTCCATAACGCATTCCCGAAAGCACTCACCCATCACCGTGAGAGCGCTACGTCGTCGTGAGATATGCACGCGTTTCGCGCCGATCCTCTAATGGAAAACCGATAAGCTGCACGCCTGCCTACGCGTCGGTTGATTAATTCCGCGTTTTTCGCGATTAGATTTTAATTGTTTACGTAACATACCACTCAACATACGAATGCTGTTAGGCGGATCAACGTAGAGCACGATCGTCAACACATGCTAGATATATAAGGTCATTCGAATTTGAGAAATGATATGATGTTACTGTTTTATTAACGGTCAATCTTGCGCTTTTTTTATAACACAGAATTTATTTTGATCGTAACTCAATATACGTGACAAAGCATACAATACATCGAAAAATTTCAATTTTGATTTACGCATATCAATCGTGTGTTATATTACAGGGATGTATCGGACAAACGATCCCTGCAAAGTAAATAAAATTTGGAAATGTTTTAATATTAATACTTCAAATAAACTATATATGAAACTATATATGAAAGTTGCGTAAATAAAATATTTTTATTTAATAACATATTTTTATGGTTTATTTAATCTACTTGTTATTAAAAATTAAATTATTTTTTTACATCATTAAGAAAAATCTCAGTTTTTTGTGTAAGTATTAGATGATTTACATAAAGTTTTATTTTGATTGTCTATTTAGTTATTTTGTAAATAAATAAATAAATTTTGTTTATTTTACAAAACTGATCTCTGCATCGCAATGAAACTTTACATAAATCATCTTGGATATTTGAAGTGCTTAAATAAAAAATAAAATAATTAAATTTGTAGGTCAAGTCTCGAGCTAATAAAGCTAACGTTGTTAAAAATAAAAATTTCTTTGATTACAAACATTGATTCGAAAACATTTGGTACGTTTCGGATGTACTAATCCTTCTTCAGCCGTAAGATAAACATATTGTCAATAGAAACGTAATAAGTTAAACGAATAAATGTAATAACTGAATTAATTGTATCGAAAAACGCATTTAACAGTTCGGCTTGATCAAAAGTTAATACAGCCCTGTATATCGATAATCAAATAGGAAAAAACCTGTTCTTCTAGTTTTTTTCGTTCGTACGATTAGTCCTCCGTGATGTTTTTCTATCGAAGGCCAACATCAAACATTGATCTTTAAGCAATTCGTGATTGCCAAAATATGAGCACATGGTGTGATGTAAATTGAGCCTTCAAAAAATTTGGCCATAAATTCACCAAGAATATCCAGTCGTCATCAATCTCGACGTTAGCGCAGATAAACAACAAATGAAGTGCGAGATATCAAATTGAGAAACATATTATGTATTATTTATGCAAATAAGAAAAACCTGTTCTAGTTTTTTTCGTTCGTACGATTAGTCCTCCGTGAGTTTTTCTATCGAAGGCCAACATCAGACATTGATCCTTAAGCAATTCGTGATTGCCAAAATATGTGAGCACATGGTGTGATGTAAATTCACATCCCATCTTTCAATAAAAAAAATCTAGAATTAATTATAAAAATACTCCTTGAGAATGGCTGCCCTTAAACTTTATTTTTAAACAGATGGACGTAAGAATTAATAGATTAATCAACACGAGATTATCGTCGAATTAATCTGGAGATGTTGCTGCTCGGGATGGGAAAGAGGATGAGCAAATTACCTATAAATATTTTGTGATTCCTTACATCCGGAATACCTTTGAGAGGGCAACATCTTTAATAAACAAGAATACTTTCATGATTGGATACAGATGTCTTAATAAAATTAATAATCAAAGCTCACAAAGATGAAACAAAATTCGACTATAAAAACAATGTCGTCTAAAAAATCTATTGCAAGGATTGTGACGCCTTTTATATTGGGCAAATAAGGACACAACTAAGGACCAGAAAAAAGAAGCATATCAATAATATCAAGCTTGATCCATCTAGACACTCCGTCGTAAAGAACCATAGAATTGACCTAATTTTTATTCATTTGACATTATAAAAATTCTTGACACTGAGACGAAATATTATAAAAGATTAATTTCGAAAATGATACACATAAAACAAACGAATGGAATAAAGTTGCAGAAAGACACGGAGTTTTTTAGATGGTTCATACTTCTGTTTACTTGACTCGATTGCAAAACATAAATAATACATAACATGTTTCTCAGTTTTACAATTACATCACACCAATTTCGGCAATTGCTTAAGGATTAATATCTGATGTTGGCCTTCGATAAAAAAATGTCACGGAGGACTATTAATCGTACGAACGAAAAAACTAGAAAAACAGGTTTTTCTTATTTGACTACCGATATACACAGAGAAAAAAAATTAGTATCAAATCAATAATTCATTGCTTCATATATAAACAAGAATATACAATCTTCTTGGAAGAATTTATAATCTTGAACAGACATAATTTGCTTACATGAAAAAAATTTTGATACTAATTTTTTTTCTGTGCAGGACTGTATTAACTTTTGACCAAGCCAAACTGTTAATTGCATTTTTCGATATAATTAATTCAGTTATTACATTTATTCGTTTAACTTATTGCGTTTATATTGACAATATGTTTATCTTACAGCTGAAGAAGGATTAGTACATCCGAAACGTACCAAATGTTTTCGAATCAATGTTTGTAATTAAAGGGAATTTTTATTTTTATTGTTATCTTTATTAGCTCGAAACTTGACCTACGAATTTAATTATTTTTTGTTTTACACACATTTCGAGCGTATATTTCTATGATTTTTTAAATAAAAAATTCAGATTTTTTTCATTACTTCTTATTTCATTATTAATTATATTTTCATTAGAACACATGTCTACTTCTTATTGAAATAATATTTCAATAAGAAGTAGACATGTTAACAGAAGTAGACATCTTAATAGAAAATCGCCATCAAATGTTTTCTATTATTTTCAAATGTAATATAAAATAAGCTGTAATTTTTTCATAATTTTCTTAATGTTCTGTGAAATGTCCTATACATCCTTAATGAAAATGTAATTGTTTTACGATTGTATTTTGCACGGGCAGTTAATCTAACGCAGCTTGCAAGAAAATTTTATAATTGTCGTTGTTACATGCTCCAGCATACGTTCTGCTCTATGTACATACGTATATTATCACACGTTTGTCCTACTTGAATTTTAACATTGTTTCCATCGCTTTTTCTTCCCTGACATGTCGCAATTTGTGACATTTCTTCATTTGGTTGCGAAACGCGAAACCGGCGGGCACAAATTTATGACACGGCGTCACGACACTATGACGAGCTGTACAATAGAAAGTTTTCAGCGCCACGTGCTCACCTACATACGGGGAACATGATGGATATATGCATGTGCAAGTATACATAATATGCATAATATGTGTAATATACGTGTGTAACACACGCGATAAACGCGCGTAATACGCGCGTAATATATGCGCGCATAATAGACGCAGTGTGTGAGTGTGTGTGTATGTGTGTGTGCGTGTGCGTGCGTGCGTGTGCGTGTGCGTGTGTGTGTGTGTGCGCGCGCGCGCGCGCGCGTACATATAATATACACACGATAAATAATATTCGCGGAATATATAGAACAGCGTAATACATGATATTCGCATATAATAAGCATAATATATGCGTGAATATATGCGTACGGTAGACTCACGACACGCGGTACATGCATATACATCGAGTCGTTCGCAGTCCTAAGAATAGAGTCCTTCGATTTTCTTCGGCTATTCTAGCATCTACCCTCGTACGACCGTATTATACAGGGCGATTCTTAAGTGTACGGAGATCGAAGTTACTACTAGGTAGCTTCGTGACGCCGGAACGTTAGACGCAAGCAATTTCCTCCATAAATTGAGAGAAACAGTTTCGGGGAGTTTCTGAAACTATTAAAATCGTCCGCGTGTTTAGCTTCACGTCGTCTAACACGATTCAATTGTTTCGACGAAATGCTAAGGGATTTTGAGATCGCGGCGAATTTCGATGGAAATTTCCATTGCGTTTTTCTTGAGCTTATATCAAGGATTAAAAGGAAACTGCCTGAGAGAGAGAGAGAAAGAGAGAGAGAGAGAGAGAGAGAGAGAGAGAGAGAGAGAGAGAGATGGGGAGACATGATAAAGGTCTAAAATAACAAGACGAGGGAGCGACGGTGTTCGTACGATGGACGATGGACGAGATAGGTATTCTCTCTACTTAGACTCAAGGACAGATCTGAAGAATTTCCAAGGTCCTCATCATGGAAAAACCGATGAAAAATAGTGTGCTCCGAAATTAAAACATCAAATGCTACTGCTTAAGAAGTGCAACACAAGCAATATTTTAACGAGCTTAAGTAAGGTACATATCATAGTTAACAGTTTCTGCGTAAGATAAAAGAGATCTCGAATCTGAAGAAAAAAGAACGTTAAAAAATTAATTAAGTTATCTCGTTGCCTGTCTGTTTTTGTTTAGAATTTAAAACGTCGGCTATCACAGCAAAGCGATTTTAATTCTTAAACAAGTATATATACATGTATTTCACATATAGCCATTCCTATCTCAAAGTAATTGCATCTCACGTGTAATTATACTTCGATAATATCTTAACGTAATTTATAACCCAGTCAACGAGGGACCGCTGCTTCATCATCTTTCTCGCGCGCTGTAAAGTGCATTCTCTGCTTTGAAACAAATTTAAGTTGCATACAGATAGCAAAGGGAATATCTGCGTATTTAATCCATAGATAACGATCGAAATAAGGTCGCGTGCACGGATTCTCCTCCCTTGTGTACGTTTAGCCGCGGCTATTAATAACGCTTAATCTGCCTCGGAAAAAAGGAGGCCGAGAGGATCCCATTTTCCGAGGAGTCCTATTACCTTGTCTCGCGAGGCCCGCGTCTCACGATTCGCATAATTCGGTTTAGGCCTGCATTAGACCCTGACGTTTATCCGACTTCGCGACGCTCGTAAAAACGCGCCCGTCGTCGGCGATCGCGGAATTTACGAGCCCGCACAGGCCCTTTCCCTTCGTATATCCCTCCTCTCTGCTCCCTGCTTCTTTCCAGCCTCCCTTTCCAGGTCCCTCCCTCCTGTCTTTATCTGGCTGCTTGCGAAAATTGTTCGGAGATACGAGGGGGCAGTAATGATCGCGACATGCAATCACGCGACCTCCTTTGGTGTCACTCACTGCATGTCAGTTTCTTCGTGTGTTTAACGGGTATCGTAATGATCATCTTTTTATGGGACATAATATGTGGTCATTACACGTGTCTTTACACAAGACAGGTTTTTTTCCTCCTGAAAATCATCAAAATTATCTCGCGCGGATTTCATCAAAGTCGACTTTACGCGTCTCAAGTTTAATACAATTTACGCGGCTTTAGAACTAGACGAGACAAACTACTTATATCATAATATGGAGAAGCTGGAATCAATTTCGTAACTCGTTTGTTTCTATTTCGCGCGACAAGTACTCTCGTAATTGAGGACCCCGAAAAAAACCCCGAAATATTAATTTTTACGAATACGAAACATCCGCAGCAATACACTGAGAGAAAAAATTGTAGTGGTGGCAACTATAAGGGGACAACCATACAAATTTTG
>QKQZ01020052.1:0-10974 GCA_003595255.1 Solenopsis fugax
CTTGATAATTCTTACTCAGTTATGATGTGATGTTGATATAGTAAGGTTATGAATGACAGCGACAACGACAGCGAACAGCGAACAGTAGCGAACAGCAGCGAACAGCAGCGAACAGCACCCATGCGCGTTCATATCGCGCACGAATTTTCTTTGATGTATCGCCTCATGAGGGAACGGATCCGAATGCGAATCGAATGTTCTGTTCGCATTTGTTTTGGCGTATATATCTGACGAATGATAATAACGAATGTTCGCGTTCGCTGTTCGTTCGGCGTTCGTTCGCTAAGTGTATACCCAGCTTAACCCTGTGGACGGAACGAATCCCACAAATATTACTGTGTTGCACCCGGTGGTAGAACATAATATTTTTTTTTATTTAAAATTAGTTGGACAAAATTTATAACTTTTTTGAAAAATGGAAAAACACAGATGTTTTCACATTTTAATTATTTACTTCGTTTGTGTGAACTTTTTCCTAATTTTGATTGGCTTTTAAGCTACAGGTTCAAGATAAATATATGAAGTTTTCACATTTATTAGTTTTTAAGTACGAGTATAAAAATCTTTGAAGGTTGAAATTTGGGCCCCTTAGGCTATGATTTCTTTAATTACTCTGCGTATAAAAGTATTAAAGTTATCAAACACTCAATAGTTTTATTTTCGCACATTTTGACATGAAATATAAAATATCTCGCAAACTATTCATTTTTTAGTAACTGTATCCATACCATTCCATAAAGGTATTGTAATACCTTTATGTACAGAATAATGAGATGAATCAATTGTAAAGAAAATGCACAATTGCTTTTCAAAAAAGATATGTAATTGCATATTGCAAATTGTATAATTTTTGGAAAACATAGTGTTTTTATTATAACAATTGATTCATCTCATTATTCTGAACAAAACTTAAGATAAAAATACTAAAAAATGAATAATTTGTAAGATATTTTATATTTTATGTCAAAGTTATGTATCAGAATAAAATAAAAAATATCTTGTAAACTATTGAGTTTTTCGTACTTTATCTTGATACTTTTATACGTAAAATAAGTAGAGAAATCATACTATGTAAATAAAACCAGACAATTTTATTTAAAAAAATAACTTTGATTTTCATCAGACTTTAAAAAATCAAAGTCATTACAAATATTAAAGCCTTTTACTGAGCCGCCGCTGTTATTAGTACGTACATTACAAGGGAATTTATTATTACAAGTAATTCAATAACTAATACGTTTCGATCCTCTTATTGAATTCTCTTCAAGTGAACCGCAACAATTATAGATTACATCTACAAAAGGAATTCAAGTAAATGGAATTCAAGACTCCACATCACGCTCCAGAAAATCGAATAAATGGAATTGTTTATCGTCAATAATAATCTAAGAATGGAGCGTCAAATTATTAAAATCAAAGTCAATTCAAACATAAAAGAAACTTACAAAAAACGGAAAGAAGGCAAACTGAATAATGAGACAACTAATCATGGTGATGTAAAAAGATATAACGACAATGATGTGAAAAGATAATCCATCGAGTTAAGTACTCTCCCTTTTCCACATAGCTCGCTATCTCACAACCAATAAAGAACTCATTGTCTATGTGATGCTATCTACTATTTCGATATAGATAGGGTCGAACAATTCTGTATTGCTTTAAAGATTCAATACTGATTTCTGTTTTCTTATGAATATGATTTCTGATATAAAACGTTTAATATTATTTATGCCTCAAACGTCTGTAATTACTGAGCATCGCTTGAAATTCAATCATGAATTTCATTAAAACAATGTTTTAATACTTGACAAAAAATTAAATAATCGCCATGGTTAGTTGTCTCCTTATTCTATCGACCTTCTCTCCGTTTTTTGTAAGTTTCTTATGTTTGAATTGACTATTTGATTTTAATAATTTGATGCTCCATCCTTAGACTATTATTGACGATAAGCAATTCCATTTATTCGACTTTCTGAAGCTTGTGCAAAGGGAGAGGAGGCTTAAATTTCACTTACTTTTGTGGATGTAATCTATAATTAATTGCTGCGGTTCACTGAAGAGGAGAATCGTAACGTATGAGTTATTGAATTATTTGTAATAATGAATTTTCTTGTAATGTACTCACTAATAACAGCGGCGGCTCAGTAAAACGCTTTAACATTTGTAATGATTTTGATTGATTTATTTGAGCCATATGTACATTTTTATTAATTTAAAAATCACTTTTAACGAAAATTGATTTTATCATTATTTGTCTTTCTTTAGACCATACAATTTTCGTCTGAAACAATTTTTGCTAAAATGTGTATTTTCAAAAATAATAGTTTGCCACTCTCTATGTGGGTATATATACAAGTAATCGATAAATTATTTAGAATTATATATATAGAATTATGTAGTATCCATAAACAAATAAATCCATATCACAAATTAAATAATAATGCTCACTTATTAAAAACTATGAGATACAAGTAATAAGATTTATTAGTTTTAATAAAATAATTGTTTACTGACAAATAATTATGTTTTTGTTTCAATGAAACATTTTCTTCATTGATAAACTATTTGCTTTCAAGATAATACTTTATTGGAACAAAAACTATTTATTGTTGAAAGAAATAATTTTTTTAAATTTAGCAATTATAATTAAAGAAAGTGTATTTACTTAAAACAAGTAAATTTTTTCCGTATGGTATACAAACAAAGATTTAGACTTTAGGAAAAATTTATTTAAAAAATAAAAATATAAAAAATTTTTGAGAATTTGTTTGGGTCTTGCAGGAAATTTTTATATTTACTATGTAGTAATTTTTTATATTTAAAACCTATTTCATATTTATATTTCCAGTTTTCTGTTTGATTCTTGCCAAAACAAAATTATTCACGATGTGACGCTATTAACACAGAATGATTTGATAATTCAGATTGAACGAAATGTACTTGTCTGATTTTTGTACGAAACTTTTAATTATTTTTTTAATCAAGTCAACTTGAACTTTTAAAAATCTTTAAAGAAATTTTTTGTACCTTTCCAATCCTTAACAATTTTAACAATATCTTCGCAATCGGGATTTCGGATTACATTTTATCAATTAAATAAGATAGTTATATAAGATAAGTTAAAGAATTTTCATCATTGTCGTTTTCTCTTTCAAATCTAATGTGCCTGCAATATTTTTATTTTTAATCATTAATTACTTCGATATTATATCATAGTCTCTTTAAAGAAAAATCGAAGATAAATTAGTCAAAGAGCAGTGTTGCGCTTAGATAACTTAAAATTTATCTAGCTAAAGATAAGATAATTTACAAATGTATCTTAGATAAGATAAAGATGATTTAATTTTAGTTTATCTAGATAAAAGATAAAAATATATATATAGTCTAGATAATTCTTAGATCTAGATAATTTTCAGATAATATTATTATTGAGCAAAAAAACAATTTAGGATATGAAATAAGTTCATATTTTTATTTCTAAATCAATATTTTTAAAAACAAAAGTTCTTCAAATAATTATACTAACAAGAAATATTTCTCGTTAAATTTGAATCAATACGCAAGTAAAAATCAAAATTATAATAAAAATAGGAGAAATATATAAATATAATTCACATTATATAATGACTGACACAATATGTTGTAAGTATTCGAATTTATAGTTTTGGGACAATTTTTATATTGTACTACTGTTGATCTGAACTGCGTTTCGATATATATTGCCAGTACTAAAAATCTATAGTTCACATTACGTACTTATCTATAGATTTTCAGTACAGGCAATAAATTTTGAAATCCNAAATCCTTGAAAAAATCTGTTAGGATAAATGGTATTTGGAGGCTGAGGCTAAACACAAAAAAATACTTCATTCTCGTTATTCACAATATCTTAGATAATTTAAAAAAGATAACTTTTTTATTATCTAAGATAAAGATGAAGATAATGTACATTATAATAATCTAGATAAAGATAAGATGAAGTTATTTCTTTACCTAGATGATCATCTAGATAATTTTATATAGATAACGGCAAACACTGTCAAAGAGTTTGTAGAAAAAAACTATCTGGCGGTATTGCAGTTTTCTTTGTTAAGATGTTAAGGCCGATTTTGTAATGCCATTGAAAATTTACGAAAATTTTTATCTTCACTCCTTCTCGCTCTCACGCATTCTCTTTATAATTCCGTATGATGGGATGGGAATTTCTTCAGCACTGCATGATAAAGATTGTAAAAAGCGTAGCCGCTAACGATCAGAATCCCCGCGAGAGCCAATCCGAAAATCCAGGATAAGAGATTGTCGTCTATTATGTTGGAGGATTCTTTTCTTTTCCGGGCACTGATCTCTCCCAGTGTCGTACCTCTTCGCTCTTTCATGAGCTTCTTCATATTAGCAAGCTTCTCTCGTAACTCATCTACAGATTCAGCAATCTCTTCGATCGATTCTCCCACGGGTAAATCTGCAATATAAGCCATTTTTGATTAAGTAAATATATAAAATAAATAAATTGAAAACTTCCCTGATAAAAATTTCTCTCAGAATTCTTTATATAATTTTTCAGATGTTTTGTACAAATTCAAATATTCAAAAAGGTATTCATATTTTTTCAAATTATTTTAAGTATTTTTCAGATTTTTTCAGATCAACATAGTGTCTAAAATACTTGTAACAACCCTGCTTTTTCGTGCTCGGGCGTTGCTCGCCGGGATTCCAGGGTACGATCAGGGTCCGAGAGAATCAGACACGTATTTAGAGAAAACAAACAATTACACTTTATTCAATTATCCTAATGTATTGCCGTTTACAAATATAATAGAGAATTTGCGGCACACGTCCCTAACGGAATATGATATCAAATGAATATTCTTTTCATGCGGAATGTGCGAATGATATCTATAATATACTTAGCATATTTTTATATCTCTATATCTGGAATATTATTTTTCGTATATTGTCAGGATATGTTCAGAATATTTGTATAGCATTTTTATAGAATATTAATTGGAGATATACGACCGTTAATGTAATACATACAATTGAAATAAGAACGCCTTGTACGGTCAAGCTGGATCTTAGTGCTTATTATAAATTTTACTTGTGTGATTTTTATATACCCTTTATCAAATTCAACCGACTACGCACCGAATTTAATTTTCCGGTCATAACGAAGCTGTAAGTTGAACATGAACAGGTAATATCACATTAATTAAATTAGAAATAATTTAATAATTAACGATGCTAACCTGCATCTTGATACTAGACCCCTAATCCCCCCTGAAAAGAATATTAATTTTTTGCATATCGTCAGAATATGCTCAGAATATTCGTATTGCATCTTTATAGAATATTATTTTTCGTATATTGCCAGGATATACTAAAAATATTATAAATACACTTCGCTATTTATACTTATTTTTTACTAAAAGATTTTTTCATATTTATTTAATTATTATATTAGATTGACCTTTTCTATTTGTATTCTTATTTAAACAAATAACAGAAAAGTTATTCCAGATGCTATTCCGCATTTATGAAAATGGGTAAAAAACTATTATATAATTTTATATATATTTATATAAATAATATGCTCTAATTACACATGTTTCATCTTTTCCATAATATACAATATTCATCTAATCTATCAGTTATGTCATTATACGTATTAGTATGTGTTCACAGATCATCACGAGGGATCAGTTTGCAATAGTCGCAGAAATCAAGCATCGTCCACAGCGGTAACGACTTGGATGGGTGACCACTTGGAAATTTGCGAAAAAAAATTCCTGAGAGAGGAGGTTTTTTAAAATGTTACAAAAATATATTGTTTTGCGAAAATATTGTGAAGACTCTGTATGATATTATGGGTATCATATTATATACTGTATGCAGTTATTTGAAATATATGTAGAGTATATGCTGAGAACATCCTGCAGGATATTCTCAGCATAAGCTCCGAATCAGGGCGCCGATAGAAACTTGCACTGCATATGCGAAGCATAGTGTTACGGTCCCCCCATTATTTAGTAGATCGTTAAATTTAAGAAAACGATCGTTCCCTACCGACGAGCCTCTTCCCTTGTAAACAGCTGAGTTCAGTTTGAGCTGTCAACGCGCGCGGACGCGGAGAAACGCTTGTACGAATACTCGATTAAAGATTATCATTCTTAAAAGAGTCTCTTCATTAGCGCGAGTGACGTGTGAGTGCGTGTTCGCGTCTAAGAGAGTTCCGGAAAAGAGTGCGCTTCCATTTGAGTGTAACAACAGTGGCGTAGCTAGAAAAAAGTTTCGGGGGGGGAAGCTGTAGCTTTAATTGATTACAAACGTTCAAATTTTTTCTTACAAAGAACAAGTGTGCTGAATTTTTGGCAATAATTTAAACGTTTAAAAAAATCATATTTTTTTAAATATTAAAATTAAGCTACGAAATTATTAAAACTATTAAGAATTTCGGGGGAGGGGGCTGCAGCCCCCACAGCCCCCCCCCGACTACACCACTGTGTAACAATATCATAGCACGTATATCGAATATTCTAAAAATATCATTAATCTTATACTGTTATGATATTCTTAAAACATTCTCAGAATATTCTTGTTCCGTTAGGGGTATAATTTGCGAATAGATGTTACAACTATACTCGTGAATCGAGATTGAATACAACGCGGAGATTTCGACCAGTGACAAGTTTAATTACATATGCACTGAGAAAAAAGATTGGCTGCTGCAGCCTAGAATTGGTTGCTGCAGCCAATTTAGATGATAAAATATGGCATAGCATTTTAATTGGTTGCAGCGGCCAATTTTCAAAGCTGTTATAAAGTTGGTTAGAGTAAATGAGTAACTTTGCTACTCTAACCGACTATTTATTTTGTGGCGGTTTATTGATTACTAGAGCCTAATAACTTCCGCGCGATAATCTATTACATGGCTGCTCTAGCTAATTGATTTCTGCGTGGCGACCATTGTGTGCATATTGATGCAACCATTTAAATTGATTGTTCAAATCATTCACATAAGAAAAATTTATTGTAATATGTGATGGACATCTAAAAATATTGTGGCGTTAGCTACATTTTTAACTGCAGGAGCATATTCTCTCGTTATAAAATCAACATATTATTATGTCGATTTGGTAGCAAAAAAAATTTGCTTTTGTATTAAAAAAAAAGTATCTAGCCCAACAATATTTTCAGGTGTCCATATATTAAAACTATTTTAGCTACCACACACAAATTTTAGCTATCGCAAGTATTTTCCTTTCTGTGTGGTAATAATTAAAGTGGTCAATATAGGAACCAGAGGAATAGAAAAAACAGTAAAGTATATTTGGTAGATAATATTTTTTTTAATTTCAGAACTAAGTTTGTACAATGCATATCTTATAGAAATAAAATATTTATACAATCTCATAATGCATATCTTGTAGAAATAAAATATTTTCCATCATTTATTCTAACTAAAATAACTGGAAAGTGATCAAACAAATCATAAATATTAATATAAAAAATTTTAGCACTCATTTCAACATCATACGCATGCATATGTACATCAAAGCCAATTATCTTAAAGGAAAACCACACAAGGCAAACTTCAAAATCTTTCGTGCAATATATTTTTTGAATCTCACCAAAGATAGGCAATTCAAAATTATCTGACCCAAGAACAACACATGTACCAATTCTGTATCTTGTTCCTTTGTAATCAATCCATGGAACCTCTATACAAGCTCCTCTAAAATCATCAGGAATGCAAGAATAATCTAAATTTTCACTTTCAAAGCAATTCGTCTAAAACATTTCCTGGTCCCATTTCAAATTTCTACAAATCCGACTTGACTTACTAATCTATACTAATCTCACATTTGCAGGGCTTCTTTGAATGCTAATGTAGAAGTAATATTTTTCTAGAATATGTGGCATTCGCATGAATCTTATTAAGTCTGATCTTAGATTCTTGTCTCATTATACTAAATAAAGCTAGAGGTCCTGACATTTCAAGCATCATAGGAAAGTATAGCATAATATGATGCTTCGGTTTTAGTTTATCTCTAAAAAGTTTCTGGTATAATGTATGATGCTCAAAAATAAATTGCTCCAACAATATCGATACTTCACTCTGAATACTAGTAGCAGCAATAATATCAAATATTTGACGTAAAATAATATAAAAATGCCACAATTTATTACCGCAAGGTACAAAATCTCCAACCAAAAAACCGAAAGTTTAAAAAAAATTAATCATTTCAGTACCTGACATGCTTATATGCTTGCTTCTCACTTTCTCTTCTGTTACAAGTGGTGGTCTATTCAAAAATCCATTTATATAATAATCAAAAGTTTTCATTCTTTCATTAAGTTGTTGAATTGCAAAATGTTTCTCTTTAAGAGGATGCTATACTGACGGGAATTACCGACACATTACAGTGTTCATTAATTTTCGAATTGGCTTTACAGATTACAAAATCCTTTTGCAGAATAAAAGTACGCACCAAAACTAAGTCCGGGCTGGTAAATTTTACGAGAAAATCGAACAAAAAGTTAAAAATTTATTTATTTTCGTCTCGTGGATCTATCAACCGAGGTTAACTTTTGTCATTTACTGACGTTCTGTAGCTCGTATGTATGAAATGAGACCAGCCCGGACTTCAGAAAACTCTAACGAACAACACTAACTGTGTGTCATTCCAATCAAAAACCTAACAAAAAAGTTTAATACCTAAACAGCTGTACGTGTACAAATTTCGCTTAGCGCACGTAAACAATGACAAGCAGAGCAGTGATTGTGTGCAAAAATAATTGATAGGTCTTTTCACAGATGGCACTACAATCGAAAAACAAAGACAGATCTATGCGTTAGACAAAGAGCATTCCCCCTTTCCATTCTGCAGAAAAAATAATCTGCAGTACCGACGTTGAGAAAGTTCAGCTTTAGGTATAGCATCCTCTTAAATATAAAAAAATATAACAAATGACTCATTCCATATCGTAGACAACCTTCTGCCATCTCATGTAACAAAGGGTCTGAAGCAAATTTTCATAAACATGAAATCCTTTAACTTCAGTCCAAATTGAATATTCATTTAAACCAGAATTGGATAGACCATCATGGACATCATTTAAGTACCTTTCTGTCCTTCTCAAATTTTCTTTTCGTACGAAGCAATCTTTTTCACAATATTTCTTTCGTATAGTGCAAAAGTGGCAATAAGTGGCATTAAAACTCATTGAATAACCTAATATCGTATTGAGTCCAAGATTATCCCCAGTCAATAAATCTTGAGCAAAATATACCTTTTGGTCACCCTGTGGCAAATGTAAGACAATACCATGGTCCTGAAGGAAATTGATTTCATCTATTAATATGCGAAACATAGCTGCGTTTTTAAACTGGGCTCTATCAGATGTATGGAATAATAAAGTAACAAAAATTTCATTCAATGTGGAACGATATTCTGGTGAAATGCATGGAATAATAATATAGGTTCCGCCTATCTTTTGAATCGCTTTATGACTCCCCAAAGGATTATTCACTTCAAAGTCATCGTAATAAACGAAAAGAGGGAAAATAATTTTATCAGAAAAATAATCAGTTTTCTTTTTTCTCCATAATTTACCCTGGACAAAATTGGACAATACAGCTGTCTGCTGCATTAGATTTACCATGTAATTATACACGGGGTCAAACACGTCTGGAAGACTAAAGAAAGCTTTCAAAATTGTACGAAGCGGTAGAAATTGACCATAAGGTGAAATTGACATATAAGGGAACTATGTCTTTAATGATTCGTCCATTAATTCTTTTTTCACTTACAACATTGCCAACAATATATGGCTTAGGTTTAATAAAATAATCTGTTGCCTGCAAAACTTTCATACGGTTATAACCAGAATTGAAATTTGTAAATAATTAAAGAACTATATCAAATAAATCGAATATATTTGATAATATATTCTCAACTGATTGTGCTTCATTACACATAGAACGTATAGTAGGCTTCAGAAGTAGATATAACATTCAGAAGATATAACATTAAAGAACAAGGCAGTTTTATCATCCATTACAATTTGAACATGGCTTCGGGGCAAAATTGGATCTGCGTACAATTTTGCAATATAACGTAACAAGCAGTTATGAAGTTTATCATTGATAGATTCTTTTGAGACTGATATTTTATTAACAAAATCAGAAAAATTAACGTCTTTAATGTCAAAGTCAGAGTCAAATACTTGTAAGTTAGTTTTACTACTTCTATTACCACAACTTTGATTAAGATTCTTGATGACACAATTAACTGGAAACTTATGAGATGTTTTCGGAATTTTCTCCATGAATTATAATCCGATAAACATTGACATTTATATACGGTAATTTCATCAAATTTATGAGCAGTACTTAAATGCAAATGTAAAGCATTGACAGAAGTCAAAGTTAAGTTACAATTTTGTCCTATATACTTTATCATTTTCATATTTTTTTATGTCCAAAAATATCTACCAATTAATTAAAGCTCAATGCAAAATAAGATTGTTCCTTATAATTTAAGAAATATTTTTAATTATACGTTAGAAATTTAAATTATAAGTTAAGAATGTAAATTATATGTAATTCTGTAATTTTCATAAATTGCTTTTAATTAACCCTTAAACACACAAGTGGGTCGAAAAGACCCTATATGATGTTTCGAACGCTTGCTATATAAAAACGGAATGAGATAGAAGGTTCGGACCAGGGAGTAAAAAAAGTTTGAAATCTCCTCTTTTGATTGATATGGTTGATCAACTTTATTGGTCAATTAGAATTCGAACGGCGCGGCAGCAAAGTTTTGTTGGAGTCTGTGGGACTAACATTGTGTGTAAGCGAAACTTTTTTTGTGAGTATTTTATATAAAAAAGCTGGACATTTGAATAGGTCGCTTCGCGGATGTTACTCGCATATACTCTGTCTAAAGTTAGAATACTATAAAATGCTGTAGAAAA
>QKQZ01020062.1:0-10180 GCA_003595255.1 Solenopsis fugax
GATAAGCAAATTTCGAACGCGAAGACCGAGTGCTCTGAAGTTCCCCGCTTTCGAGGCGAGAAGCGCCGGAAACTTCATGCCGGAAGTGAAAACACATCTCTCCGTTCGAAAGCATGGCGGCCATTCAAATCCGAACGATCGCATAAATAAACAGGATAGATAGTAGCTAGTTAAAAAATTAATTAAAAAATAAACTTTAATAACTTTTAAATTAACTCAGTTAATTTTTACCTACACCTATTTATTTTTAAACATATTAACTTATCAACTTTTTTTTCAAGTTAAAAATATGTAAAAGAAAAAAATTGTAAAGGAAAGAAAACGTTCCTATATAAACAATAATTCTTTGTTATTTTATAAATTTATATAAAATTACAAAGAATTTTAACTAAACTTTAAAAAATTACGATATTATAATTTAATATATAAATATAATGTTTTTCAAAATTAACTTTTAATTTAATTTAATTTGAGTTGGGTAAGTTAATATAGTCTTTTAACTAAATTAAGTTAAAATTAATGGCTTATAAAATTATAAAATTAATTTAGTTACATGAATAAAAAACTAACCAGTTAAAAGTTATGTTAAGATTAAATTAACTTAAGTTGAATTAAAAGTTAAATTACTTAAAACAATTATAATATAGACCATGAAACTTTAATATTTTATTTGTAAATTAAGTTTATATGAAATAATAAAGAAATATTAATTGTTTTTTTATGTGGGAATGTATTTTTCTTTTGTATAAATAAATTTTTAGCTTAGAAAAAAAGATAAATAAATTGAAATTTATGTGTTTCAAAAATAATTAAATTAAAATAAAAAATTAAATCATTTAAAATTAACTGACAATGAGTTAAAAGTTATTAACTTTTTAACTTAACTTTTTAACTAATTACTACGTATAACTCTGAATTTAATCTGTAAGCCGTTAACTTTAACTTCATTTAATTTTAAAAAAATATTAATTTACCTGATCCTGATAATAATTTTAACACAAAACAGAAATAAGATAAACAATTAGCTATATATATTTATTTCATTTAAGGTTTAGGCGTACGCAATTGCATGCATGATAATTAAACAATTATCCTACAATTACAAGGCGAGATTGCAAAACGACGTGAGTCAGGCATTGTTTTGCGACTGTTACCAGTCCCCGTCTTTTCTGGTCTTTTCATGCAACCTCTCGGTGGCGGATTTAAGACGCTGCACTGACCAGTCGCTCCGCGGTGGCCGCAATCCAACCTGACCTGGTTTCCCCCTAATGTCAATTGATGCCAAGTCAATGCAAGTATGGCGGAATTCGGCGACACGAACTCGCACAAGATGACAGAGAATCATGTTGGCAAGCGGTGCAATAATCAGTGGGTGCGACTGAACGTGGGCGGGACGTACTTCCTGACGGCGAAGACCACCCTGGCGAGGGATCCGAACTCGTTTCTGTACCGGCTGTGCCAGGAGGACTCGGACCTCATTTCGGACAGGGTTAGTTGACACGGTTCCTTACCGGGAATTTCAAACGAACCTCCTCCCCCCGTCTGCGCGACCGTCGCATTTCCTCGTCGTCGAGGATGAGGGCAAGCTCCCCTGTGGCGGGAATCCTCGCGCCTCCTTCATCATGTGCGGTGGATAACCCCTCGTTTTTGTTTTGTTTTCCTAAGGACGAAACAGGAGCGTACCTGATAGATCGCGACCCCACGTACTTCAGTCCCGTCTTGAATTATCTGCGCCATGGCAAGTTGGTCATCAACAAAGATCTAACGGAGGAGGGTGTGCTGGAGGAGGCGGAGTTTTACAATATCACCGAGCTCATTCGACTAGTCAAAGAGAGAATCATCCTGAGGGACACTCGACCACAGAGGGACTCCAAGAAGCATGTCTACAGAGTTCTCCAATGCCACGAGGACGAGCTCACGCAGATGGTGTCCACCATGTCGGACGGATGGAGATTTGAACAGGTATTAACAAATATTTGTATATTCAATTTATATCTCGATAATTGTAATATTCATGTGATTTCTTTTCATGTATTGTCTGCGACTCGTAATGGCCCCTCTCTCTCTCTCTCTCCCTCTCTCTCTCTCTCTCTCTCTCAATATCTCTGAATACAGGTGTTCTTTTCCTTCTGTTTTTATAGCTAATCAACATAGGTTCTCAATATAACTATGGTAACGACGATCATGCGGAATTTCTGTGTGTGGTAAGCCGAGAATATGGACCTAGTCAGCTCAGCAGTAAAGAAGAAGAATCTACGGATCGCGTTAAGGTACCTCTATCCTATTTGACTGTTTCCCACCCTTTGAGCCAAAGTAGCCATGGCTAATGCGATCATTTTTATGTTTCTGTTGTATACTGATAGATGCAAGTTTATTATTCGAAATTCCATCACGTTTTTACTAAGTACCTCCACCATTTTTTAGTAAAACCATGTACTAAATAATCTGTGTCAGTATTATTGTTTTCCATGTTGGATCACATGAGATAGTCATGGAGGCAATTACTTGTTTAGCTGAAAAACAAAAGCGCTTTGCTGCTTAAAAGAAAGGATTATAATTACAAAATTACCAAACGGCCTGTTGACAAATGAAAGAAAATGTATCCATAGCTATCTGCTAAATTTATCCAAAGATCTGCTCTTGCGGTCCAACATTGATTTTTCTTGATTTCTAACGCTATTGTGAAATTAAATAACACTTTTATAAATTCTAATGAGGTGAAATTTAAAAAAAAGCAGTATTATATTTGATATTAACAATTTGCCTATACTTACGGTTGGATTGGGTTGGGTAGAAAACCAAAGATGAGCTTTATCACTATACATGTGATAAACATGATTTATATATATACATTTGTTATGAGATTGAATTTTATCTCTCACGTCTTATCACTTATGCTTA
Organism: Solenopsis fugax; assembly: GCA_003595255.1. Classification (NCBI taxonomy): domain Eukaryota; kingdom Metazoa; phylum Arthropoda; class Insecta; order Hymenoptera; family Formicidae; genus Solenopsis; species Solenopsis fugax. The sequence continues at coordinate 2,902 of QKQZ01020062.1, forward strand.
ATTCAGCAAAACATATTCCTCTATATATTTTTCTGCAATATTCCTGACGATTGCTTAGAATTATTTTGCTTAATCGTTTCATATAAGGGAACAAAATACGACAAAGGAAAAAAAGTTTTGTAGGCGTGAAATGTTCAGCAACAGATTTTATTAGGTGACTTAATTTTTTCTTCCAATCAAATATCTATGGATAAAAATTTCTCGAACGAATTTTCGATTTTTGTCTTAAATATATTTTTTGTATATGTACTTTTATAGGCTTTAAATATACATTATGTTTTAAAGTCATGCATTAATTGAGACAAATCACCTAATAATCTGTGAAACTCAGAGGCCTGTTCGCATGAGCATGTTCTGCCTCTGATATTTGTTGTATGTATCATATTATTATTATTATTATTATTATTATTATTATTATTATTATTATTATTATTATTGTACCGCATGCCGTTCGTTGAATAAAGAATTTTTCTTTCATTGGTTTGTGGTTATATATACTTTATGCCCTGTGACCTGCATGAATCATTATTGCATGCCAAATTATATTCATCATACATTATATCCTTTATGCGACGTAAGAGTGAATTGTCCACAGTGTATATTTTATCACCAAGTAGTTTATGTTACGATTTATTTATATGATATAAAAAATATGTAGTCTTAAATTAATATATACTAATATCACATATGGGTTTGCTTTTTGATAAGGGTAGCTTTTTGGGAAGCAAAGTAGCTATAATTAGATTAGCGTATTGACATTTCGTATTTTATTTGGTTTATATATATCAACAATGTAACAGAGGCGGAACAACTTTTTTCTATAATAAAACTGTAACTATAATTTATTATAGAATTTGTTATTAGCGTTAAGCATTATGTAAAGTTAATACATTTTTATTAAGTTTAGATTATTGGATTACATTCTAGGTTTTGCAGCAGAAGGGTTCACGCATGTAATGTCTAGATCCGTCCTTGTTTTCCCTTGCCTCCCCTTGGTTTGATCAACTGCGCTGCAACAAGATGAAGACTGTTTTCGTTTCTACATTTTAAGTATTAAATTGTAAAACCCGCATATACTCTTTTCCATTATATTCTCTCTGTCTCTCTATTCCTAGATAATGTTAGTCTATACAGGGACATTACAGTGCAAAGAGAGAGGATAAGGAACATTTTATAGATATGTATTTATTACATAACAAGATACATGAAGCTTTAAAAACCGAAAGTAACACACGCTATTATTAATTTATTCCTCTTTATTAACAGTGCCCGAAAGACGAAAAGAAAAAAAAATGTCGATCTCACACGAATGGAATAGTTTAATAATTTCATACAGTTTATACAGATAATCGCTATACGACAAACACACAAAGTAAAAACCTTCCTTTTTCTATAAGCACATCTATCTGCTTTCAAAGCAGATATGTTATATATATATATATATATATATACATATAAAAATACATATACATAGGTAATATAGTTATATTAATAAATGACGTTGTTCCATAATGGCTACAGTTATATTTTAGCTTTATCAAATACTTTAATGAATGAATGGCATTTGTGGAGGCAATCGATTTCATACAAATTTTTATGATATAACGATAGTTTTTATCTCCGGTAGTGATACAGTTACAGATTGCCTTTTTGTACTGAATTGTACAAGAGTTCTTTTTTCCCATCCATATTCTTATCGTAAGATGTCTAAATTACTTACCTTCGCACTGCCGCTATAAAACATAAAGATATTTGTATACCTAACGTGATAATTTTCGAAACCCAGGAGACGGCGCATTACTAATAACTATGAATATGTAAAGCTGACTTTATACATGTATTGTTAATACGGAAAGGAATTTTTTCTAAACGAAGCAATTGCATTACCACTACTTGTTAAGTAATATACAGATCTGAGATACGTGAGAGAGATAGGGGTTACATTCTCGAAAATGCTATTGCGAAGGAAATTTTAGAAGAGCAAGCACAAACGTATACAATTTAAGAACGTTTATTGCGTATTTCGTACGCAAAAACACGGAATAATACGATTACATTATCGCGAATCAATGAGATGTGTATTATCGGGAGAAAAATTGTTTTCTTTCGCGAATTATCCGCAGTTGCAATATGATCCCCTACATCCGTGGTAATAAAATAAGTGTATTTGCAACAGATGTAGGTTGTCAATTGTCGAAGGCCTATTAAAAGAAAAAAAAAAGAGAGAGAAAAATGTCCTAGACAATATATGTAAAATGTTAAATGGAAGATTATGTACGGATATGTAATATTGGCTTGTTATAGATGCCATTAGTACTATTGTACACGTGCGTAATTATTATCTCACACACATGCATTTACATATATTTTTTTTTGTCGAGGGAATACATATACAGTTCAACAATACAAATAATCAGTTACATTTTGCGCGCCATTGGTGTTTACTATTTCGATACGAGCAAGAGATACACCTGCGTCATTGAAAGGGATATACATATATATTTACAGAATTAGGTATTTACACAAGCAGCAAGAGGTATATGCAGTTGTGCGATTTCGGCTAGCAACAATTTATTTGGTACTGCAAAATTTCAGAAACTTTAGGACCAATATTGTTAATCCCGCGTGCTATGTACAGCGTTGTTTAGGCTAATATAAGGCATATACTTTCTAGCTCAAATCCATGTATTCTAATCATTAATTTAGCCGGCATTAATGTTCATTATTGTCATAATTACATGTATGCGGAGACACGCCCTCCTCTTTACTCGTGTAAAATTTGTACTTTCATAGGTAAAGATTTCTAACGATAGATAAAAAAAATTTACTTATTCGGTGTTTGGCGTTAGGAAACAATCGTACCGTTTACATTCATGAAAACTAAAATTATAATGATAGGAGATATCGTTACGCGAGAGATAGGCGGCGTAAAGAAGGAGTTATCGTATATGGAAGTATTTACACGTACATTTGCATGTACAGTTATCACTTTACGAATGGATTTTATTTTTCAGTTTATTTTTCATTAACTCGGGAATTTACCGCGCTGTAGGATACGTCAAATAATTACGACAGTTATGCGAGTGTTTCTAATTATTTTGAATTTGCTTTTATCGCGTCGCGATTAGAATTGCCTTCGTGAAAATTTTTCTCAGAATTTTTCATATAATTTGTCAAAATTTTCTATTATATGTAAATTTCAGAATTTTTCAGAATTTGTGTATAATTTTGTAACTTTTTACAAAATGTCAGATTTTTTATTAGAATACTTTTCAGAAATGTTAAAAAATTTTACATCTTTTTTAGAATCTTTCATATAAATCTTGAAATATCCAAAAATTTTTCATTCTATAATTTCTAATGAAATCTGAAAAAGTTTAAAGTATTTTTTAGAAATTATAGAATAAGAAATTTCTCTTTTAGAGTATATTTTATATATATATATATATATATATGTAGTGTTAATTCATATAAAAATTTTGAGAACAATTTTTACCAGGGTGAGCTTTTATAAACAAGCTGCGTTGAGTTGTTTGCAGAAAGCATGTATGTTAATCGCGAGAAGATACATTTTCTGAATGTTGAAGATATTTTAATGGAACAGGTCCCACATGCGTGTATATACAACCATCCGTCGCGTTTTTGTATGTACACTGATGTGTAAAGACCATTCTACAATAGCGTAAACGTAGTCATAAGTGGTTGTAAAATATTGTAAGGAGCAGTTGTATTCTATTTTCAGTAACGTAAATTAACTTTAATCTTGGTTTTTCTTGGAACTAAAGAAAGAAAAAAGTTAAACTGAGATTAAAGCTAATCCGTTTAGATATAAATAAACATACAACTGCGCCTTGCAATCACTTACAATGTTATGTTTACACTATTGCAGGACGATCCTAACGCGAAACGTAATCAAAATTTATTTAACGGTATATTAATAAGTATAAGTATTCTGGTATGATAAAGGTATAGAATCTTTAGAACTTTCTATGCAATAACTCTTATCTCTAGTAGTGCAATTTGCAATAAGTGACGAGCAGGAGGAACAGTAGATATTTAATGCTGTTAATTTTTTTTTCGCCAGTCATGCAGTCGTAGTCTCGTCCCTGACAAATTATAAATTGAAAGCAACTTTTATGCATTGAATAATAGTAATTCACACATGCGGCTACATGATATTGATATTATCGAGTGTTAGGTGAGCTTATATTAAGTAGTCCTTACGACTATAGAGTGTGATTTGTTAAGTGAGATGAAAAATTAAATGCAAATTGTTTGTATTAATTGTAACTTATATGAAATAAAAGATTTATTATATACCTTAAAGATCTCACCTATTTTTCACTTATCTTTTTTTATGTACTATTCATAAGTTTATTCTTTATGGCATTTAGAATTGCGTTTAAATACACAACTTAAAAATGGAAACACATGTCATTGATATATTTCGGATTAATAAAAAATATATTTATACACATATTATAACTTACAAATTCTTATAAACAATAAATATTGTAAGGTAAATTCATAATTTTTCAAGTATAACAGACTCCTAAAAACAGATTGGTCATGAGTCCATTCAAGGCATGTTCGCTATTGTTTTTAAGGGTTGATCGAGATATTGGGCCAACGCCTGCGCTTTCTCGCGCAGCAAACCAAATCCCACGCTCTCCTTTGCATACAAACACAAGAGCAAATTGGCTACCTCTGTGATAACGACCTTTCCTTCCTGAAGACACGAAGAAGCATAATAGATTCTCAATGTGTGAGATAAGTGAAGAAATTTTAGTTAATCTATTACTACCATACAATCCATCAGAACGAATTGCAGTTCGTCTTCTTTGAAGGCGTTTCGTCCATTCTTCTCGTAAGCTGTCCAAATGTTACTCGTGATGGCAGCTGTGACTCTAGCATCTTTATCTCCGTAACCACTATATGCTAACAATCCACCATCTCTGTTGAGTAATCTGAAATATGTATATAAATGTGTAACGCAAGATACAATCAATATTTAACGATACCTTAAAACAAAATTTTAATTTTAATGAAAAATAAAGGTGTGAGATTTTAGAACTTTCTATATGCAGTAACTTGTATTTCTAGCAGAGCAATTCATAATTATGTCGAGAGTATCGATCTTCATGACTTTTAAACATTGTATATAAAGATATCAACAAAAAAGAAAGATATATTTATAATATATTGCCACTTGGTACAAAGTTATTCTTGTACGAATGATAAAGTGTTTTAGAATGAAATTTGAAATACTGAATAAGCGAATTTATATTGAAAAAATATCACTCGACTTGATACTCGATGTGACACTTTATCAATGCTGATCTCTGCGAAATTCTTACTCACAAGGTATTTTCCACGCCCCCGGTATTCGCCTGACTAAGAACCTGCGTGAGCGCTTTTGGCTTCAGCATATTTTAGCGTTTAATATGAACGCGAATTTTATTGACGAAAATTCTATTCAATTATTACATATATATATGCATACACGTAAATGTATATTATAGTGACATGTGTATGAAACTTATCTCGACTTCTGCGAGTCCGCATCCGTCAGAGTTGTTAGAGTCCATAGACTCTTCACGATCAGCTGTTATCGCCGAATTGCGCATTGCGCCGAATCAACAATACGAAAGAGAGAAGGAACGAAGGATGGAGGACAACGACATACAAGATACAAGGGGCAGAGAGGGAATATAGTCATACAATTGATATTTCTTGAGATGCGCGACGTCATGGGTAAAGCAGGAATGCATGTGCATTGAAAGAATCGCACTGGGAAGGCATTAATAGCTTTGTTCGTGTTGTTTGAAATCCACACAAATTTTTGCGCTGAAACGAGATAAATATATATTTGAGCGTAGGAGAGAGAGACAACAGGATACTGAGAGCAAGATACAAAGATACTTTGCAAAAAGTGCAAACAACACGAACATATCTAGTGGAAACGCTAGGGTAACGTTAGAAAAATGGGCTCCTCCGACAGATTAAACTGCTCGAAAAATCATCAGAGTTATTAGGAGTACAGAATTTTATTAGATTAGCAAGTAGGTTTACTGGATTTGTGGGTAAAATAAAATCCCCACTTCAGGGAAAGAGGAAAATACGCGGTAATTGGTTACACTACAATGATGGCTTCCAGCTGCCGGCCAATGAGAGTGCGGGCGGATAACCTAGAGAGCCCAGATTAGACAATGTTTCTGCCTCATATATGCATTTTTCACATTTAAACGTGATTTATTTGGATTTGTAGAATTAATAAAAATTAAATTTTATTATTAGATTAAATAATAGATCGGTTTGTTTTATTTGCTCATTTTATACTTATTTTCTAGAATTTTTTAACGATTTTATTTTATATCAAAGATCAAGATTAGAAGATGGAAAGATATAACGTCTCGCCATATTTTTGCGTTTAATATGTATATTTTTAATAAAGATGTGAACTATTTAATATTAAATTATTATTAAATAATAGCAAGAAACATATTCCGCATTCATTGAGTCATTGAGGTGCTGGAGAAATAAAAAAAACAGCCAAGAGATTAATTCCATATTACATGATGGGTGAGAGAGAGTTCAGTTTGCAGTCGTTCCGGGAAGAAATCCGGAATTTCGGGCTCGAAAAATCGCTCCTGGTAGTAAGAAATCATGAGGAGCAAAGAGGTTGCAGGAGGTATCTAGTACTTACCCCGATTTATTCACTTTCTACTTTACCGACATATGATGACAGCGCCGGGCATAACCTTTATCTATGACGCCATGCGTTGAATAAGTCAAAGACTAACTGCAAATGTTACTCGATGCAGAGCATCGGCGTCGACATTAATAAGATATCAGCCAAATTAAGCACTGGCATCGATGAAGTTTTGAATGCTGTAGTTGAAAGAATTCAACAGCTTACTGTAACTAGAAATAAGGCCTACCGAGCGCTGACATTTGATAACGGGTATAAAGGTGAAGGGGCGATTTCTTTAATTTATGTGAAAGATGGAGCACTGTCAGTTGACAAACAAATTAGTTCTGCATACATGAAAAAGTCATACAAAGTCCGAAATATTTTTCTTCTCAGGCTTCACGCAGAAAATGTAAAGACAATGTGAGTAAGTACGATTTTTATTACTTTGTANATATTTTTCTTCTCAGGCTTCACGCATAAAATGAATAGACCATGTGAGTAAGTACGATTTTTATTACTTTCTACATGACTTTATTATTTAAAATTTTTTGACTAATTACTACCCAATTATATATATATTTTTTT
>QKQZ01020063.1:0-13488 GCA_003595255.1 Solenopsis fugax
ATCGTTTCCCGATCGTCAGTGTCTGACTTAACTTTGGTCTGCTTTGGTCGACTGCCGACGGGTCACGGCGCTGGTTGCCGGACGCATGCCGCGCGTGTTTGTCGGCAGCGACCGAGAGCCGTCGAAGATGGCCGAGCGTGCCGATGCATCGAGGGTTGCGTTCAAGTTTAAGGATGCATAGGACATTTTTCAAAGCATTAAGAAAGTTATGAAAAAATTACAGGATGTTTGATATTGCGTTTGAAAGTAGAAAAAATTTAGCGACGATTTTCTACCTAAATAAAAAATTATTTCAATAAGTAGTATGTGCTCTAATGAAAATGTAATTAATGATGAAATAATGAAATAAGAAATAGTAAAATCTAAATTTTTTTATTTAAGTACTTTAAACATTCAAGATGATTTATACAAAGTTTCATTGCGAGATCAGTTCTGAAGAGTAAAATAAGCAAAATTTATTTATTTATAAAATAACTGAAGATAATCACGATAGAACTTTGTATAAATTATTTTGAATGTTTAAAGTAGTTACGCGAAAAATTAAGATTTTTCTTAATGTTGTAAAAAATAATTTACAATTTTCGGGATAAGAGGGCCTAGCACATAGCTTATAAACATCAAAAATTGATTATAACAATTTTAATTTTCGTGATATTACATTTAATATATTTCTTCCTAAAATATCCGTGTTTTAAGTCCGCAAAATAAAATAAGGATATGTATGATATATTCGTGTTTTTATTTCTAAATATTTATTTCTTGAAAACAAAAGTTTTTCAAATAATTTAATCTAACAAAAAATATTCCTTTTTCGATTTGAATCAATACGCAAATAAAAATCAAAATTAAAATATAATAGGAATATAACTCACATTATAAAACTGACCTTGCAAAAGTTTTCAAATTTATAGTTTTAGAGCATTGCACAATACTGATCTGTGCAGTCTGGGCTATGTTTCGATATACTTCTAGTAAGTATTAAACATCTCTAGTTCACATTACAAACTATAGATTTTCAGTACTGGCATTGAATTTCGGAATCCAGTTTGCTGATATCAGACTTTGTATGCCTATTATAAGTGTTTGCTTGCCTCATTCAATATTTTCGCAATTCGATTTTTCACTTTCGTATTCCAATTTTGAACTTTCGTATTCTACACTTGATTCTGAAGAATTACTTTATAATTTGTGGAATGGTCGTAACGTTCCCGGTTCGTAAAAAAGACGGGTACCAATAATAAAATTGACTGGACTGGACTGAAATTTTGGAACTCTGTTCTTATCACTTTGAAAAATTTTCTTGTTAAAATAAACAGTAACTGAAAGTTGAGGCTAAAAACAATACTTCACTCTCATTATTGTTCATATTATCTTAAATAATTCGAACAAAATAACACTTTTATTAAGATAAAGATGAAGACAAATACATTATAATAATCTTAGAAAAAGGTAAAGTAAAGTTGTTTCTTTAGCTGGATGATTATCTAGATAATTTTATATAGATCTAATTTTATATATAGATAACACTTTTTGCCATTTGTTCTCGAATACTTTCCTTTTTTTTAGAGCTTCCAGGAACGTCCGGGGGATTTCCCATTCGTGATAATTAATATTAATGTTTTCGGGGAATTTTTGTATCTTTAAGAGATGAAAGGGAAAAAGTGAGAGAACATTTTTAAAAATTGGGAAAATAATAAATATCATCCATTTTTAAGAGACAGTGCAAATTGTTTAATTAGTTAACCCTTACTCCCCCTTATGATTTTTTGTTCTTCACTCCTCATCATGGTCATTCGTGTTTTACGCTTTGCTATCTTCAAAGTGCATCTCTGTGTAGGACCCTATCATAACTCTTTCCTACCTGAACGATGGCCAGTCCTCCAAGCGATAATCCATGGGAATCCTAACTGCTAATACTTTCAGGAAGACAAAAAAAAACCTAGTCTTCTTTTCCTCCAGCTCTTTTCACGCTTCTTCTTCAAGTTTGAAGAGCTTCGTTTCTTCATATTCTTTTTTCCTTCTTGAATATATATCTTCCTTCTTAAAATTGTTTTTTGCGTAGTCTTCAGTCAAGAGAAGAGGAGAGAGGGGAGGGGGAACAGAATTATTTCCGTGGACCCAGCGTGCCTAAGCACTTCCCAAGTCCTTGCCTCGGCATTAGCCCTATGACTCATGGGGAAACCACAGTTCAAGAACCGGGAGTGAGGCAGTCTTTTTAAAAAAAAGATTTTCGCACAACGTTGCTGAAATGCGTAAAATGTCTCTCCTACACTAGCCTCTGCTCTCATGGATGTATTCATTCGTCATGCTCTAAAACTAAATATAGCTAAACTGCGCACAAAATTTTATGAGGGAAAATACGGTGACAATTCAAGATAGAGCGTGGGAAAATTTGAAAGAGAAAAAAGGAAATTTCAAATTACTCTGGAGGAAACACTGATTAATGTAATCTCAAGTTGGGCGTTTACGCGGAAAAAATAAATAATCTACATTACGTGTACACAATATAAACTATGTAAGTTATTATACGTTTTACGTATCATCTATATAAATAATATAATCCATGGATCAAACTGAAGAAGATTTAGATTTGATCAAAAATAACTAAAATGTTTTATTTTTTTTTATTTTTAATATTATATTTTTATTTTACCAATATTAAAGTCAGATATATTAACAATCTTATAACTTAATTACTTTTGTCTGTATTGTGTTACCTAATTTATAACAATTTACATTGCTTATATTATCTACATATGAAAAAGATTCGTATAAACATAACGTAAACAATACGTAAATAATCCATGCAAACATAATCTTGAAATGTACGGCATAATCCAAATCAATTAATATTAAAAAATGTAACTCTTTGATTAATTGCAAAGTAAAAATCAGTAGTGTAAACTTTTCTTTAATGTAAATTCTTTAATATTATATGTTTTATGTTTATCTATTTATTTTATTGGTATTTTAAAAATATTTATAAGAACACATAGATACATTTTAAACATGTAATAAAACCTTTTTAAATAAATTTAAATTAAATTTGTATATAAAATTTAAATAAAACATTCTGTATTTATTTATTATCTAATTGAAATTGTCTTTTGCTTCAATGAACAATTACATGTGAAATAATTATTTATTGACTGTTCTGACTAATTTTACTAACCTACATGTATTTTTGTATGCGTCCGGAACTTTTGGCTTGTAAATTCTGAAAATTTTTGATACTTGTTAATAATATTCACAATGTCAGCATTCAACATTTTAAACAATTAATTATTATGATTAAACTATGTTAACGATATAAAACGAACCTTTTTCAACATTTTCAATCCCTTGATCTACTAATGAATTCGATTGGACGCACTAGTGCGCACTGGTGCATATTAAAGCCGTTGCGTCGTACACAAATCAACGTAATGATGTATTTAATACAAATATATAAACAGTTAAATATAAATATTTAAACCACGAAGTCCTTAGTATATTATACTTTTTGTACAGTTTGATAAAATATGTATCTTATCATTCGAGATATTTGTATTTTATTTTTACACTTACAATTAGATTAGATCAGTGTACAATGGCTTTAATGTACACTTAGTGCGCACTAGTGCAGTCCATTCGAATTCGTCATAATAAATTTTTAAATGCTTGAAAATTAACTTGTCTCCTCTTGAATAAAATTTTTCTCTTTATTGTAATATTTGTTTCATTTAAATAAAACTTTAGGAATAGTGTACCTATGTTATAAGAGATATTTTGTGATAACTATTACACATATACTATATGTGATTTCTATCGTTTCTTTCATTACAAATAAATGGAGTGTAATACCCATTTGCCTTTTATGCCAACGGACCCCAATATCTCCTACACGATTATTTTTATGAAACAGTTATAACAGTAACTATTATTTCAAAATAATCGATTATTTAAACAGTTATTCAAGTAAACAGTTACTAACAATTTATCGCATTACTATTAAAAAACAACTTAATTCTCGGCCAATTTAATTAAACGATTATTACTCTTGTTATATTTTAGTTAGTCAATCTTGAAATATTGATTGTGTTTAACAAAAGAAGCAACTATGCAACTGTTAAAAGATTATTGTCTGATTAGAGTATTCTTTCAGATCCTTAATAACCCAATATTGGATCAGTTAAGTCCAGAGAATATATCAATTAAGAGCAATAATTATTAAGCACGTAATGATTGATATGTTAATTTTAGATCTTTCAAGGACCTAAATATTTTGATCGTAAACAATTATAATTGCTAAAACGACTAAACATAAAAACCGGTTAAAGAGTTTATTTTTAAACAGTACATGCAGCAACAACACAGAAAAAAATTATTATCAACTCAACAATTCATTGTTTCATATACTCGTATAAGCAAGAATATAAAATCTTCTTAGAAGAATTTATAATCTTAAACAGACGTAAATTGCTTACATGAAGAAAATTTTTCTCTTTATGTAAGCAAATTACGTCTGTTTAAGATTATAAATTCTTCTAAGAAGATTTTATATTCTTCCTTATACGAGTATATGAAACAATGAAATGTTGATTTAATATTAACTTTTTGTCGCAAATGACTATCGATTAGGTAATTATCGATTAAACATTTGATTGAGAGCTTAAACACTATTGCTCTTGTAAAACTATAACTTGATGAACATAACCGTTTAGTCCGTTAATCTTTATTCTCAAAATTTGATAACAGTTACTAAAGTTATTTTTCGATAACGGTTATTCAATAACAGATAACGAAATAACGCCCATCACTACTCTTTCGGCACTCTCAATGTGAAATTCAATCGAAAAATACTATCGGCTCATAATTTGTCGAAAAAAATGTTAGCGTACTGTCGACGATTCAGGTGAAGAAATGGCAAAATGCTCTTATGCGATGCTGAAAGGCTCATGCTCAAGCGGAGCAGCGAAGGCGGCATGAAGATCACTTCTGCCGGACTGAAATATCAAACGATTCGATTGTATACGCGAAGAGGCTGCATTCCGTAATCGAAAATCGATTAGCCAGTTGAACAAACGAACCGCCATTACGTATCAAGAGACGCGGTCGCGTCTCGCGCCAAGTGCAAGCGAAGCGATTCTGTCGCGTACTCGCGCGATTTATTAGAAATGAAGCGAATTACACTTGACTTCGCGCCAATCCGCAAATCTCTCCTCCGACGACGACGCGACACTCCTCGAATGCGAATTCGGTGAAACTTCTTCCGATCTTATGCGAGATTTTTATGTAACACCTACACGGCTAACTATTCGGCTCGCTTTCGTGAACTGCATTTGAATGCACCGACTTGGTTAATCGCGACTTGGTGACGCGGAACAGGAACACCTTGTCTTCGTCGAAGAAATTTATCCAAGGAATTTGGGAAAATAAAAAATGGGACGGTTATTGTAACATCTCGGCGATGTCGAAGTCGTGAAAGAGAGAAAGAGGGGGAGGGGGAGAGGGAAGCGAGGAAGAAACTAGTGAGAAGCAATAAACTCTGTTACGACGCATCGTCACGCATGTTTTGCGGTGAAGGGGCTTGCAGCATCCTGTCCTGTCAATCTCTTCATCGAGGTCCCGCGGTCGGCGCGAGTACACGGCCGCGGTATTATTTTTTTTAAACGGTCCAACCGCGAAGTTCAACAGCGCACACGTATTTTTGTCCCGTTTATTCGCCACGCGAGGAGGCCTTTCATTTAAATGAGCGACGTCGCGCGTCACGAACACGAGGGCATACTGCGCCAATTAAATTATTCTCACTTTCTTTTTGTCATCGCCGCGCGGATGATTTCTTCGTCGGGCGTGCACGTGGACATTGGCCGGCAAACGAACTCCTTCGTTCAGATGTTCTTTAAACACGAGAGTGCGAAGTTTGGATCAATCTTTTTCATTAATTTCTTGATCGCTCGATCCTCGTAGAACATCAGATTTGAATAACGTAAAACATAGGAGAAATAATGATTTCTTCACACACATATAGATACGTTGTACGTTAAGAAACTGTATAAAAATAAATCATATATTTGTTCATCCAATTATCCGTAATTTATTTAATTTCCATGAATTGGCGGCATAAAACGGCGTGCAATCTTTACTTAAAATAAACGTTACCTCGGTACTGGATAATCTCCATTTATTAAAAAATCCTTGATGCTCGGCAATTTTTATTAATGATAATTGAATTAATGGTATAATCACAATCACGCGTTGCATCTTTACTTCGTACAAATCGGTATGATGTAACGAGAATGGCAAGAGAGACTTATCCGTCATAATAATAAAGGATCGTCCGTTGTGCCGCCGTTAATAAAGATTATAGTACAGCGGAAGTAATGCGCGAGTTCAGCCGCGTGCGCGTTTCGTTTGCTGGCTCGCACTTGGCTCATGATTGACACGATATGTCACGCGATCCGCCCACATGAACAGTAGATAAATTATTTTTGCGCCTGCCGATTCGTAATTGCGCTCACGCACAACAATTACCAATTCACGCCGTCTATTAAACGTAATCGAAATGTCGAACGAGAGAGCCACAGAGATTTGTGAAATGCATTTCGTAGTTCTATATGTGACGTTAAATTATTTGTTAATCTATCAAATTTATTTGTTAATCTAATAAATCTAGTAATTTATGCGCGAAAAAATCGAACTCTTTAGAAAATAGAGGCAAAGATAATCGAAAGAAACCGAAATTAAAAAATAATTCTCTTTAATTGTGGAAAATATTTTTGTACGGTTTCATGTAAATCCAGCAGCATTTCCAATTACAATACGTTCACCCGGTATCTCGACTGGTGTATCAAGTTGATGAGATGATGTACACTGACATGACAGTGTTGCGAACGTTTATGGTAGCGCAATCAAATCTATCACACAAAAATGGAACGCGATTCAAATTTATTTAACGTTCGACAGAAATACTGGTTTTTAAAAAAAAAATACATGCTGCGTATGCATAATTGCATTTACATATATTAAAACTCTTAATTACGAATATATAAGAGAAATGTAGAGAATACATGGCTAAATGCATGCCATTTAAGTTATTTTTTATTATATTTTCCACTTAATATTGAGTTGTACGCAAATAAACATTGAAAATTATAGCTTGATGTTTCACATACCTGCAATATTCAACGTTTCACGATAACAAATTAATTTATTATAAGCGGTTTTGCAACAAAGATACGATTTAGATCAATTATTATCAATTGCCTGTGAAACTGCGTATTGTCTTTGAAAATAACTAATTTATAAATTAAAATAATTAAAAATATAAGGAATCAAAATACTCATTTTATTAATATTAATGTAATTTATCGAAAAAAAGAATCAAATATTAATAATTAATAAATAACAATAATGAAAAGCTAAGGATGTCAAAATAAAAAAATCTTGAATTTATTTTTGCACAATTGACATTTTTATTAATTATTACATTTTTACTATTATCATTTATCACAGTCTTACATTAATATTATTTGTTATAACATTTCTGGTGGATTTAGGAAACTTGATAGATTTTATAAAAATATTAATTTAATATTTATAATAATTGCAAATATGTATGTATATAAAATAAATATAAAATATTTTAAATAATAAATCTTTTTTAATGAAAATATAAAATTATATGATTACATTATTATCAGCTACATAAATTGAAAAAAAATTAACGTTACTTGTATCTGATTTTTGAAAATGTTAACACGTGTAAAATAAGATGTAATTTATTAAATTTTTGTCTATATTACTCATTTCTTATTCATTTCACATTTTTATTACTAAATGTAGCTTATATTAAATGAAAATACAAAATATTAAGATGATTTAAACTATCAGTAACCCTCCTTTATATTCTTAATTATATTGAAAATTAATATAAGTTGAAATTTCTAATATAAAAATTTTTACGGTAGATTTATTATTGTATAACCGATATTTTTAAATTCGTTATTTAAATATGAGTATTGCACATCAATCATCAAATTGAGAAAAAAATTTATTTGAATACTTGCAATGAAATATTTACTTACGGTACATAAATATTTATTCAATAAAAAAATAATAGTTAAATTTCATTAGTGATTCTTGTACTAAACAAATATTTATTTACATTTAATAAATTATTTTATTGCAAGTATTCAAACAAATGTTTATTAAAATTTAGTAATTTTTTTCTCAATGCATAAATTGTTAAATTATAATTGCCAAAATATAAATCTGTTTTTATTATCGTTTATAAAAAAATTGAGTTTTTGGGATTTATTTTATTTATAAATATAAAATATTATGAAATATAATGCGAAATGAGCTCAAGAACAAAATATTCATTAAAAATAAATAGGGATACTATTAAGGTAAGGATACTATTCATTCATTGATGAAGGTTCGTGCTTAATGATTAAAATTTCTCACGCAGTTATTAACTCCTTAGCATTTGTCGAACCATGTCAAAATTAATGATTTTCGCGAAGACAGATACCTATGTCACGAAACAACACGCATTAACATAAAGTCGAGGCGAACGATACTTTCATCTATAACGAATTGATATCAAAACCTTCGAAAAAGTTTTCAATTTATCACTTTCCATTCCCAAATTGTCAAGGATCTTCACGTTGCAAATACGTAACACATAACACGGGAACTGATTAGCGTCGTGAAAAAAAAGGGACAATAAAATCCGATTGCTTCTCTTTTAAAAGTGAACAGATACCGCACTCGAGAAATCAACAGTGTGGCAAAATGTCGCTAATGTTGCAACGAGAACGTTGTGTGTAAGGAATGCAACTCGTGAGGGTCCCCGACCCAGTGTCACTATTACGATTCACACGTCTGCCTAGGAGAGTGCTCGAGCTATGATCAAACGTACATGCATGCGTACGACGTTCTTTGAAATTGTTTTGTATAAGCAAAGTGCGTACAGACTCGCGCAATGCGCTTACTAAGCCTTGAATCGATTTGAATAGGATTTAGCGAATGCAAGTCTTAATAACATAATATCAATACTTAACACACCACCTTAGGACTTTTGTGCCCAGCGTATTTCTTTTCTTTGAAATATCTTGTCGGCTATCATTAGTTATAACATTTATGTAAAATTCTTTTACATAACTATATAAATACTTTCTGAAGACGTTGAAGTATATAAGAGTCACTTAATGGATTTTATATACACTCATAAAACCAATTGAGGACACAAGAAAATTTATTGTTATAAATTCACCAAATATTATAATATTTTTATAAAAAGCTCGATTAAAAATGAAAATCCTTGCATATGATATATTTCTATCAAAAATATGCTTTGCATAAAAAATAAGTTCTCAATATCTTATGTGTGAACAATTAGTTTCATGATTGTTAATAAAATTATTTCGATTAGTTAATATTAATCCGCCACAATTTTATCATCTTTTACACATTTTCAGACTTAAGTAAAAACAGATAGAGATAAAACAGAATTTATTTTTACAATTTTATTTAAACACATCCTTTAATCTGATTTTATTAATAACGTTTGTTAATAAAATCTGTGGATTTTTTTCTAAGTTTGCTTCTGATGGAAATGGACTAGCAAGGGTTTTCAATTGAGTTTTCTTTAAAAAATAACATGTGATGAATTTGTAGCAGTAAAATTGAATCGCCATATATCCAGGCAATTAGTTTCGTGACCTTGTTCTTGTAAAAGTGAAACTTAACGACGAATGCGAACGACCCATGGTGTGTAGTAAGGGTCCGAAAGACAAAGGAGTACATTAAATGTTAATTTCAACTCTTTGAAGAAATCAATTTTAAATCACTAATTTATCGGTTGTATTTGAAAATTGCAAAAATCGTAATTCGTAATAGAAGCACGTACAACACATTCTCTTCTTTTTTTAATTTTAAAAATTATATCAAATTATAATAAATAAGTTAAATAATTTGCTTTATTGTCGTAATTAAAAACGTTGATTTTGTAATATTTAAAATATTCAAAATATTTTAAGCTTTATGTATAATAGTGAAAGGACTGTACAAAATTTAAAGTCTTTGTTCTCAACAGCGTTTAATAAAAATACTTTATTCCGAAGAATAAATAAGGGAATAATGTAGTTCATTGATAATGGAATAATAAACAGTTGTGAGAGATTTTGCAAATGATGGCCGAGTTTCTGCACCCTGAATTGGTTTGGCACCTCGATTAGAGAACGCCTGTACAAATGCATGGCATTGTGCGATAACGGCACGTGTCGAGAGTTAATTAGACTTTCAAATCGGCGAAGCTTACACCTTTGTAAGTAAACAAAAGATACAAGATGTGTTACAAATGTAAATATAAACGCAAATGAGAGAAAATTAATACAAATGTAAAGAATTTCGAGCTGTAACAAAGGGAATGATCTCGAGTTGGATACCTTACATCTGTGTATGTGTGTATTAATTTCCCTGCTGAAAAGTCCAGTTTAAGTTTGAGAAACGGCCAATTTTGATATAAAGCTGGGAGAAAGTCTGCCGACGTTATTTAACGGTGATCAAGAGTTGAGCTGAGCACCAACAGGTCGAACACCCGGCGGAGCAATATCCAAGGCCACGCAGTCGATTGCCTTCGAGGACCATTTTTGCATTTGGCTGGTATCTTTTTATAGGCACGCGACATTGCGTGCCTATAGCCATTGCGCAATATGATGGGCTTTTGCATACAATAATTTCTAACGCTTTTAACGTGAATAATAATCAACGGCTCTGTGACAATCTAATATGTTAATAATTGCAAGATATCGCAACATATTTTCTAGCGTACGATGATAATTAGAATTGTTGCGCACGCACGTGAACCGGCCTCGGATGAATTAAATGTGCGTAGACATCAAGGCGAGCGCGTCATAAACCGGAAGGGATCGTACGAAAAAAATAATTATTGCGTATCGCTGTTACATTGTCTTCGCTATATCGAGCAGGACTCATTACATGTTCTGTTTTCATTATTTATTATCGCGCGTCAGCATAATTTCCGCGACACCGATGCAACAACGCTCATGTATACGAGTACGCTCGGCGAATAAATAGCGAAGGCAGCACGTTTCGACGCGCGCGACCGTTGCTTGACAAAAATAATCTTCTTTCTCTAACGCACAAGACTTATTACACATAGACGGTTTACGGGATAAAACGTTTTCCGTGTTACCAGAACTGTTTTGTGAGAGGAAAAAAGTTTTCTTTTGAATACCGAAGGTTTGGCGAATACAATTTCTTTCAAGCGAAGAAGAATGTCGTGTAAATCATGTGTTTGCATACAGGGTATTTACGCCGCGCGCGGATTTGCGCCACAAAAATAGAAAGTGTAAGAGTAATTTACACGCACTCTGTTACGTGCCTTTATGTCATATTGTGTTGTAATTTCAGTTTTTTACTGTCAATATCAATGAAACTGTAGTGAGTTCAATCAATTTGTCAATGTAATAGCGCAATCATGTATTATAATCTAAGTGAAATGATTATTATAGGGAGTGTAAAAGACTTAGCGGTTATTTCGTGACACATAAGTGTAGAGAAATAATAAAGAATGAAGTCAAACAAAATAGAAGAGCTTACCTCTTGCATTCTTTCAGTCTGATGTCTTATACATCTCATCTGTTTGGATCTATATGGTACTTTTACCGTACGGGATTAATCACCTAGCTCTGAACGTATTTTCTTAAGGGATTTGCTTATTTGAAGAACATAATTTTCCTATTAAGTATCATTCCCTAATTACAGAAATTATTGTTTCCAAAACAGTCAACGTTTACTAAAACATTAAATAAACATAAAATTTTATAAATTAGTGTTCTTCCAACAATACTAATTTAATTTTTTTTAAATAATTTTTCTATTAAGGACCTTCTTACTATACAGTCCGAGCTAAAAGTTAAAACTGCAACAAAATATATTCATTTTCGCTACAAAAGTTATTATAAAATAAAAATTTGTATTTTTTCGAAGAAAACAACGAAAAATTGATGGTTTATAATAATTTTTGCAATGAAAATGACTATATTTTGTTGCAGTTTTAAAAACATAATTTTTATACCAGTTAGTAGATCTAAATCAATTTTTGCACAAATATTTATTAGAATTTTGTTAGTATATATAAAAATTTTGGTTTAATTTTCAATGTCCCTTCCTTATCAAATTTAAAAAAAAAACGCAATTTTTGTAAATTTGATCTACTTACTCATTTAAAAGTTATTTATAAGATTAAGAATAAATAAAAAATTAAATAAATTTTTATCTATATAATAAGAGAATTGTGTTCAAATTTTATATAGACACACAAACGTAATAATAGAACAATCTGTGAAATTTTTACATTCTTGGTAACGTTTTTGAGATACCACCCATACATTCTTAAGTAAATTATTTATAATTTGTAAAAAAGATTTTTCGGTCGAGGCAGATCTTGGTGCCTAATAGTATTTGTGAACTTTTACAGCGCTTCCAGTTTATTATCGCTGATTATTTGTCGGTCTTGAAAGAGTTCAGAGCTGAAGGTGAAATACGTAATATCACCATTTAAATTGAGAAACAATTTAATGGCACTTAATTTGATGCTAACAAGCGTAATGAAACATTGTAAAGGATTTATTGCGAAAAATATCATCTCAGGCAGAATTAGAACCTGGATCTCCCTACATTTCTCATATATTTTTTATTTCCTCGTGTCTTACATAATAAAATAGTGTTAGACACTTAGATGATAATCTGTTTTTCAAGGCCGTAACTGTTAACAGAAAATGTGTTCAGTTAACAAAGACGGTAACACAATGCTTCAAGGATAACTATAATTGCAAGCTGATCTCGAGCCATCAGCACTGTCCCGCTTATGAATGACCACACTAAACCGTCGTCGAATCCTAATTGATTGCCGGCACATAGAACAATATCGAATCTAAATGTGTCTTTGTTGCAACGACACCTCGTTACGATGGGACGGACGGCGCGCGTTTGATTCTACAACGCAGTGACGCGGCGACGTAATTCTCCCTCTCGTCGACAGCTCGCGTAGCTAATAAACTGCGATTCATTCTTATATATAAATTTTCCTTGTAATCACTCTAGTCTCAGATATATGTTGCAAATCATTTTTTTATGCTGATTCTGAGCTAGCCGCTTTGATGTTCTTTCAAACACTGAGAAAAAATTTACAAATGAAAAAAGAATTTTTCCTAAAATAAGGGTTGTATTTATTTAAAGAACTTATAATTTTCCTATTAAATATACCATTCATTAATTACAAAAATTATTGTATGCATTACAGTTTATTAAAATATAAATTTTATTCTTTATAAATTAGTTTTTTTTTCCATAATAATACTAATTTAATTTTTAAAAATTAATTTTCCATAATTAATAAATATATCATTTATAATTTGTGAAAAGTATTTTCTTCAATATAAATATAATAATATACATATATAATAAATAATATAT
>QKQZ01020064.1:0-26371 GCA_003595255.1 Solenopsis fugax
ATATATAAATTTACGAAGAAACAATATTAAGCACTAAGATCTAATTCAGACTGTTTTAAGACTCTTCTATTTAATTGTGTTATTCACGTAACATTTAGTTTATAATTGTTCGTAATTATTCGTTTCGAGTGTCTTAGACATTCTTGTAAAACATAAAATATGATTAAGAACACGATATTATAATATATTAGCAAATTAGTGATATAATTCTAGCTATTAAACAAAATTAAAAATAGAATTTTTAATTAATAATGGTTAAACTTAGTGCCGAAAATGATATTCTCAATCATGAGTGCCTGAAATCTTAATAAAATGATATTAGCAGAATATTTCAGTAATAATGATTAAAATTACTGCCGGAAATGTTCTCAATTATGAACTAACTAAAGGGATTGTATTGATCTCGATGTACTCATGCAAATATATAGGGACGACGTAAAACGAGATCTGAATATACATCGGTCGCTGTTTCATGCGCTTTAGTGTCATTTCTGGAACGACGAAGCTGTTCCTTTATTTAAACTTTCTCCTATCATGAATGCATTTGATGCAAATTTCAAAAGTCTCTCATGTACTTGCCATATTTTCTAACATGATCTTACACAATTTTTGGCCCTTGGCCAAGAGGAAATATTCGCGCCTACGCTTTCACATATACACATACATACTCTTACACATATCCACACACACACACACACACACACACACACACACACACACACACACACACACATACATGTGATGCTTAGGCGCATCGACCCATACATTTCCAAAGTTTTGCTTTGCGTGAAAATGTAACTATCTTCCACGAGAGCAAGTTAGATGTTGCACTTTTCGATCTTTTCGCTCTCTTCTTTCCTTGCTATGCGATTTTGTATATAATCTATGGGAGCCAAAAATGTAATGGTCAAAATATTACCAGAATTATTTCGTATAGATGCAGTTATTTGAGATTATAGATGACAGTATTAAATAATCTTTGAAAAGGAATTTATTTTGTGTTATGTAACACACAAATTTGCTTCAAATCAGTTTTGAAACTAAAAATGATCTTTAATAATTTATAGTATAATTATATGCGAAACGATTATTTCACTTTTGACGATTAAAATTTCTCTTTTTCGAAATAAAAGAAATAATAGATTTAGAAAATTTGTACATATGATTGTATATGGGATAGTAAGATAAATGTCGCAATAATCACTGGTAACGATGAGGTCAAGATAGTTGAATTTTGTATAAGGATTCACAATCTAAAATGATTTAATTACATAATTAATTAAAATATGAAATATAAACGTCATTATTAACATACAAAAGTATGAAAAAAAACTTTTAAATTTTTCAAAAAATAAAAACTTGTAAAGCACCTGAATGAACCAATATCTGAACATTTGATGAAATGCTTGTCTTTAATGTCCTAAATATTTGTTCTTAATGTATTGTTTATAAAATAAATGCAAAAAAATATTATCCTGATTAATACATAATAATGTTTTTAAAAAATTGTAAGAACACCATCAAAATATATTATAAATTTTAATCTAGTAGTGTAACAAATTTGTTTTTTTAACGTTAATTTTTATAATATATGCAATAACCCATCTTAGAAATATTTTAAAGTATTTAAATATTATAATTAAATTTTAATATTAGAGAAAAAACATACTTAAGATTATTAATAATAATAATAAGTGCATATCTATGTATTTAAATATCCAAGTATAGAAACATGTTCGGACATTGGGATATTTATCTTCTGTACGGTCTATAGCATAAAAATATTTCAAAAATTCCACAAACTTTAAAAGTGAAAATGATAATTTATATCTCATATTCATTTCAATGTTTATGCAATACTGAAGTGCACTCGCTGCCCGAAATGTACACATACGGTATATGATAAAGTATACTTACATCATATTTCCATGGTTATTTCAAACTGTTCTAAAAAAAAACATATTTTAAAAAATAAAAATTGTGTGTGGCAAAGCTTGTTTTAAATCAATTTTATACACGTACACGTACACGCGCGCGCGCACCCACGCACACACGCAATTGAGAAATAAGCATTTCAATCGAAAATTCGCTATAATTCCCATAAATTTATATTTGTGAGATACTGGTAGTCCTAAGAGAACCATTGACTAAATAATTTGAGTATATAATACCTTTCTCCTCCTGCCTGCATTACACAATGTGATATGGTAGGTTGCGAATTCTCTACCGTCTTATTATTCATGGTTTTAACGTCTTCGCTCATTTCGCTCATGAAGCACCGTGGAGCGCAAAACCATATTTCCCCTTCCATTTAATTAGATTTGAGTTAATTCGCATTCTCTTTTCCGAACACACAAGTTGGGAGAATACATACATAGATATGCCTGTTTCCTGCGGTATTCCGTTCGTCTATTTTACTATCTCGCGGGATCGGGCTAACAAATCTCGCCTCGTATTTTCGTCACGGTTTATTCAGACGTAGTAACATCGCTTCCCATATGTCAGCTGTTGTCGGTATACATGTTCCGAACGAATTTTGATTTTGACGTTTCTCGATGTTACGCATGTTTCGCATGGTGTTTCGATAAAAAAAGAGGATATTTACGATTCTGCTAGTGGTGCTAAATTTTGATAGTGAATATTTGTTCTGTCAATTTTTTAAATTTCGAGCAAATTTAAAAGCTCTCCACGTATTATTTTTGTGTGTCAAACTACCGTGGATAAAAAAAAACCTCGCTCGTTTTTTTACAGATCACTTAATCCAAGGTTTGTTATAAATTTTATTACATTAATTTATCATAATTTTATTCATTAATTTATCGCGTCATTAATAAAACTTAAAATTACCAACAAATTGCCAAAGTATTTAATAACGAGACGTTCTTCAAGTTGATGTTGATTTATTGTTAGTTTGCTCTTTTCTAAATCAACTTCTGTTCCTAAGCATTTGCTTTGTCTCTACATATTCGTGAACATATTCGTAAGCTAAACACTCTGTATTTCTGTATGATCCATCAACGTAGGATTATCTGTATTCTATTGTAGCAGCTAGGCCCGTAACCAGCTTGTCGCATGTCGATCCTGACGTGGTATAAAGCAACCATAATCATTCACGCTATACAACAACGGTGTTACGCTTAGATGACTTAAAATTACCTAAATAAAAATAAGATAAATTACATGTAAATGCATCTTAAATAAAAATTTAAAGTTAAATTTAACTAATAAATAAAAGATAAAATTATATATCGTTTTATTTAGATAATTTTAAAATAATATCTCTGTTGAACAAAACAGTTTAGGATATAAAAACAATATATTTTTATTTTTATTTATAAATTTTAATTTTTTATTAACAAGAGTTCTTCGAATAAGGCATTCTAACAAAAAAACGTTTCTCTTTTTATTTGGATCAATACGTAAATAAAAATCAAAGTTGAAAAATATAGAGGGTTTATATAACTCATATTATAATGACTGACAAAGTTCTTTGTAAAAGTTTTAAAAACTTATAGTTTTGGGAAAATTTTTGCGCTACTATTTTTAATCTGTACAATCTGTTGTTATAACTTTAAAAAATTCTTCTGTTAAGGAAGTAGGAGGTTGAAACTAACTAAAAACAATAGATACGTGTTGTTGCTCGCAATTTAGATAATTTAAAAAGATAACACTTCTTTTATCTAAGATAAAGATGAAGATAATACACATTTCATTAAGTTAAATAAAGATAAAGCCATTTCTTTATCTAGATCTAGATGATTATTTAGATAATTTACATACAATAAGAAAAAAATTCATTTGAATACTTGCAATGAAATATTTTTATTTACAGTACGTAAATATTTATTCAATAAAAAAATGATAGTTAAATTACATTAGCGATTCTTGTACTAAACAATTTATTTATATTTAGTAAATACATTCATTGCAAGTGTGTCAACAAATGTTTATTAAAATCTAGTAATTTTTTTCTCTTAGTGTGTATGGGTAACAGCAAACGCTGACAATATACTTACACGAAAAACAGTAGTAATGAACATACATTTCCTTCCAATATAATATTTTCTTGCAAGTATATTACCATATATTGGCAACGGAGAAGATTTGATTATCTGGCACAACGTCAATTATCCTGTAATAAGCGTGCATAATTAATAGGAGATGGCAAATGACAGGTGATTCAAGCTTCGACCGCTCGGTAGTAATCGCGTAAACAGACGTGCACACGGGATATAAATCGCAAATCATCGTCCTAACTTTATCGACCTATTGCTGCGCGTCCCGCAATATCGCCGCATTCGTTATGCGAACGTGTGATTTATGGTGTTTGGAACAGTCATCGCGTCTTGCTCCAACGAAAGATCAAGGATCAAGCAAACATTTAATTGTGAAATTGCGGAACGTATATTTACTCGGGGGCAAATTGTGCGGCAACGCTTACACGTTCGTGTTGATAATTATTTCTGAATGTAAAGCATAGTGTGTTGAAAAGTCGGATTATTCGTCGTCCCTTCCGTGATTCTATTCTACCGTTGAAACGTGTACACAGGCCGTCTTGATGAATCTTCCGTACTTTATCCGACGAAACTTTAACTGCTACCCATATTCGATAACGATAAATCAACGTTCATTCGCGTAGTCGTTAGAAATATCGATCCCATTACCGTCGCAAGCAGCTTTAGCCAAGCACATTCTCTTTTTCGTCCGTCGACTATTACCCTTTATCGTGCGACGAGATAATTCAAAGCGACTGCTGTAACTCGCTCCAGCGAAGTAATTAGTATAACGAGTAAAAGCCGGGAGTCCGCGTCGCTTCGTGCGACACGATCCGTGCTCTTTTAATAACTATTAATCCGTTAAAAAGTGAAACGAACGAAGAACAAACGAGTTACCTCGCGTAATCGGGACGAGAACCTGCGTCGTCGATTTATTCAGTGTTTAATGCGAATCTTTAGACTTGTGACACGCAGCCTTCGTTTGTTAAAGAGAAATGAAACGCGAGCGCTATGCTCATTTCGATTGCATTCGAATCCTTTGAGCTTACACCGAAGCTTATTCTGTTGATCGCACGAATATTACGGTACTGTTCAGAGAAAGCGGCATTTGTGTGTTACGTGCTATCAAAATTGTAACGACAAAGTCTTTTATATTGTTATTCTGTTTACATTGTATTCGACATGATGTGACAAAAACCAAAGCTAAAGCTAATTACGGATGAAAGAAGTTCAAAAGAAATAGAACCGTAATAAGTATAACGCGATTACGCGAGCAATAAACGTGATTAAGTAGAGGAAAATATTTATGCTGTGTGTCGTCACTTATTTATCTCTAGAATATTTCGCAAATTTCGAAACAATGTTGCTTATTGTAAAATATAATTATCGTAATTAGAAATTGAATTAAATCTCTTTTACGTCAAAACAATTAAATTTCTTCAAGGAGAGTGCACTGAAGTGTACACGAACGTCTGCGAAAACCTTCGCTGTTTAGACACGAGTCTAAGATATTAAGAAGACCCGATACTGAGAAAATAATGATATCCTTTCTGAAAGGTCAAGTTTCCGTAATGCGTGGCACGGAGGTCGAGAGGCGAACCCGTCACCTTAATATCGCGAACACCGTGTGTCGAATTTGTCCGTGACTCGCGTTTCGTCGCGAATCGGGTCGTGTCATATTTACGGATAGTCAGCGAATATAATGAGCCATGCCGAATCCTTCTCTTTCTAGCGCTATTACTCGAGGCGAGCAGCGCGTCCGTGGGAACCCACTTTAGAAATCACAGTTGATTGCTTATACGAGATGTCCCAGACCCATCGTACCACATTTTACTTGTAGAATCTCTCTCTCTTCAAATTGGAATTGATATTTACTTTAAAAGAAGGAAAAAAGTCATCGCGAAAATGAACAACAGCTTTTAAATTGTAAGCGATTGAAGATGGAGGATTTTTCAGAAACTAAACTGAACCGGTATCCAGTTTTCTTATTAAATTTTAAATGATTTATTTATAAATCTATAATTTAAGGATCAGTTACAAGAATATATATTGTTGAAAGTTGTGTTGAAACCTATGATAATGTTGATATTCGCTAAGGAAAATTGGTTTCAACTTGATGAAAGAATTTAAGGATGTTTTGACTATACAATACCAACTACAAATTATCGAAATTTAAAAACTAAAGGTTTTTACGCAGATCAAATTTTACACAGACACTCAAACGTAATACTAGAATATTCTATGAAATTTATATTTCATTTCAATTTTGGTAACGTTTTGACTCATATATCATTAAAATTAACATCTAGTACACAGAAAAAAAATTAGTATCAAATCAACAATTCATTATTTCATGTATAAGCAAGAATATAAACTCTTGAAAGTATTTATAATCTCAAAGAGACATAATTTGCTAACATAAAGATTTGTTTCTTCATGTAAGCAAATTATGTCTGATCAAGATTATCAAATTTTTCCAAGAAGATTTTATATTCTTGCTTATATATGAAACAATGAATTGATGATTTGATAGTCATTTTTTTCTGTGTATGATTGCAAGATGTTCTATACACAGATTTATGTTAAAAATTGTAATCTACGAAACGAGTGAAAATTTGATTTGAAAAATTTGTTCTGGACTTTAGAGGATCTGCAGATAAAAGGTGCGCTTGTTTTGGTATAATTCATATATAAATTATGAGCATAATGCATGACAGATATCAAATGTCGTGCCATCGATAATCGCTTAACATCATAATGTTGGACTCGACATGGTCTTTTTTATAATTTCGCTGTTTATTCGGCGGAGTCCGTCGACGCTTTCTGTAAAAGCGACCAACAGCTTGACGTATGTCAGTTATTTGAATGAAGTACGTGCCGCGTGACGAGTGACAGTAAGCCGCTCTGATATATCCGTCCCACCTCCCGTTTTTCGTTTTGTGGAAATGAGAACCACATATACGGGTAAGATACTCGATCGCTCACAGCATTCAACATTTTCATTCCGCATTCCGCACCACTCGCTAACCGCTAGAATACGTGCTGCGTACTACTGCAATATAAGTGCGATGCTGTAATGTTGCGATGGTAACGTCTTTTGAAATTATAAAGCTGTGACATATATAAGAAGCTTGATACCCAAAGAGCCGTCTTTTATTTATGGATCTCTTGATGAATTTCGAATTGACCTCTTTTTGCAACAAAAATATTGAACAGATCGTCACTTGATCGTAAATTCGCGATTTTTCATCATTAAATATTTTCGTAACTTAATCCTTCTATTAGAAGCCGATATATAGTCTACTTGAAAGTAGAGTCTATTGAAGAAAAGAGATGTTATTTGTCTTCGAAGTCAACTTTTCTTTATTTCCAATCGTTTGCAATTTTAACATTATCGGTTTTTGTCAAGAAGAAAACATTTTTATTAAGTAAAACTTGATCCCATTTTGCTAAAAAAGAATCTATAATATAATTTGTTATAAATTGAAATAAGAACGCCTTGTACGGTCAAGCTGGATCTTAGTGGTTTTTATAAATTTTACTTGTGTAATTTTTATATACCTTTTTTCAAATTCAACCGACTACGCGCCGAATTACTTTTCCGGTCATAACGCAGCTATAAGTTGAACATGAACAGGTAATATCACATTTATTAATTTTTCGCAATAAATTTCTTTACAGTTTTTTCAGGGGAGATAAGGGGTCTAACATCAAGATGCAAGTTAGCATCGCTAATTATTAAATTATTTCTAATTTAATAAATGTGATATTACCTGTTCATGTTCAACTTATAGCTGCGTTATGACCGGAAAAGTAATTCGGCGCGTAGTCGGTTGAATTTGAAAAAAGGTATATAAAAATTACACAAGTAAAATTTATAAAAACCACTAAGATCCAGCTTGACCGTACAAGGCGTTCTTATTTCAATTTATAACAAATTATNATCGAATATCTCGAATTTTATAATTCGTTATGTTTGATATAGATAGTCTGCATATTTTATGAATTTTTTTAAATTTTGGTTAATGTACATTAAATTAATATTCGGTATCTTTAATGGATATATTTAAACAATAGAATTATTAGAAAGATTAAGTTATAAATAATTTAATAAATCGATTATCGATTTTTACAGACATTAGTTTGTAGATAGAAACTGTAAGTAGAGAGAGAGAGAGAAAGAGAGAATTATGAATTTAACAAGCATTATATCTAAATAAAGTTAATGAAATTATTCATTAAGCTTGTAAAGCATAGTTATCGAAAACAATACAGACATTTTGCGAAATACAATAATGAAAAGTAGTATTATACAGTAGCAATTACTATATATTATTTTTGTTGATTTATTATATTACATAATTACTTTTGTTATCATGTGTTCCAATTTACTTTATGTTGAATTAAATTGTATTAAAAAATTATTGGATATTTATATCTTTACAAAGGGGATAAAAGCTATAATTTCTTTTATTTGTTTAATTGTCACTTGCTATTTTCAAAATAAATGTTTTTAATTTTAATTCTTTTTGTTACAATAAACTACTGTTACAGATATTCATTTATTTTATAGTATTTTATAATTCTGAATTAATCGATTATAGTAATCTCGGACGTCACATGTTCATAAGTCATTAAGTATTTTCAAACATATCAGAAAGATCGAGACAAAAGTTTGAACATAGATAGATATCGATAATATTGCTATTTCTTTCGGTGCCATCGCTAGTTGCTGCGGGCTTAACAGCAATCGATTTAAAATTATCTGAGGATGAAAAAGAGAGATACGCATTGAATGCAGATGAATGGCCACGATTGATTCACGTTAATATTATGTAGCAAAACGCGCGTTGAAAATAACGTGAATCGAGGATTTGTCACAGAAAATGGATAATGAAAGAGTCAAGGTAGTTTGTGCAACGTACATGACAGCAAACAGCGTTGCATGCATAGAATGCGGCAACAAAACACGCTCTGTGCGCTGGCGGCTCAACAAATCATATTGCAGCTCCGAAGTATGCAGACTATAAACGTAGCAATTAAAAAACTACGTCGCATATTTTCGCTCAGAGAGATGATCTCTCGATTATATCCGGAAAAATAAACAGAATTTGTCCATTCTGCATATATAAATAATAATATGCATGTTATAACAAAATTTATTTATTTTAATTAATATACCTATATATAATTTTTATATCTTATTTTTTGTCACGTGTGAGTTACGTTTTATATTTTCATCTTATATCGATACTTTATTCGGTAAATATTGCATGGATGAGGGTTAACGCATGACACACCTTCACGTACAAGAGAGTTATTGATTAACTTTAGAAGCGAACATATTTTACAAATAAAGCAAAAAGAAAATAAGACTGTTGTAATCTTGCTAACAGCTGTAATAATGATGACACGGCGCGTTCGATCTAAATATCTCGTTTCTAATTATAGTATTATCCCGAGTTTTTAATTCATAGCATGTCTCTTATCTGTTTGCTCCATATATGAGCGTACGTTTGCGTGGTCATACGTCATTCATCTCTCATAAAAAATATATAAATGAAAATATTGTGTAATACTAGGTATTGTTAATATTAATGCCTTTAATTATTACTTATTCAATATTTCTATTACTATTTATTTAACATTTTGATAATGTTACTATCAACGTAATATTTATTACTTCGCTGTTGTATTAGCGCAAGATCCTCTTTAACGATTATTTTCAACTCCATGTTTTGTATAAAAACACATTATATTTATTTAAAAGCTACGTTTCTAATATAAATATAATTAAAAATACAATATAAACCTTGAAAGCACACAGCCATCAAAGAACACATGTAGTTCAGCATTCAAAGTGTTTAGATTGAAAATATTTTAATCGGTTAATATTTTTACATTACTTAAATTCTATACTTTCGATGCAATTAATATTTACGTTAAGGAAATAAAAATAAATACACTTGTGTCTAAATTTGGAAGGTCACGCGCTATAAGGAATTAGTTTACGTTCGCAACCATCATTCGTTTCTCTCACTCGGCGATTAGGCTCATCTGGAGCGTGGTGCGAAATAATGCTACGAATTTGCGAAACAATCTGGTCTTTGGTCTTTGGCACAACTACCATCGAAATAGTTGCGAAAGGTGCAATCCCCCGGACAATTGCCCGAGTAATTTCGCATATTTACAGCCATGCGCACAAAAGGCGTCCATTTGCGCAAATTACGCTTGTGCGCGTAAGTTGTGCACGTCCTACATACGTCTTGTACATGTTCCATATACATATGTACGTGCCGGCTGCTTGTCGTTTACGGTGAAGATATGTGCGTGTCTGCAAGCTCCATTGAACCGCACGAACGCCTCGTCAGGCGCACGTAGGCACTCCATGAAGCTTTTTCACCGGATATACGACTAGATTATACAAAGTTCTGCGGATGAAACAAAGGAGTGTATTCACGCAAACCGCCGTTTATTAATTTTCGGCATCCGGATTGCATCGTGAAGTGGTTGAGTCAAAAGTCACGGCGAGTGTTCATCTAAAATCATCAGGGATGCACAAGAGTATTTGAAAATTTTCAGCCGGATGTAGCGCTGGATTACGGCGGATTCGGCGGGAAATCCCGAAGGTTTTAATTAAATCACCCCGATTTTAAATTCTCTTTTCACTTATATTATAGATACAATTACTTTTTCAAGTTAAATACTGTCAAGTCGTAATAAATTCCCTCTTCGAGTAAATATATTTGATGACCTTAACGATTCAAATGTCGCGAGTTGGAAAATAACGTTTAAATAACTTCGAAAAGCTGGAAAGCTTAAATTCGTTGGAAAAAAAAACACACACACACACACACACGAAGTCTCCAGTCATGGACAAATATTAGAAAAAAAAATGTGAATAATTCTTACAAACGCGTTACGTGAAATATTTACATTTCCTGTTACGTTAATTGGATTAAAATTCATACGCAATGAAAATAGAGCGTAACATGCGGCAAGCGTATTGCCGCAAAAATTTAATATGAGATATTCAAATGAAATACATTTCCGACTAATAAAACTACGATATATTTAATAAAGCAGCCTTTTTTGCAATTTGCCAGACTTTATTAGACTGCGGAAAGTCTCTCAGTAATGAAGTATAACAAATTATGAAAAGCTTTTATTAACGCTG
Organism: Solenopsis fugax; assembly: GCA_003595255.1. Lineage (NCBI taxonomy): Eukaryota > Metazoa > Arthropoda > Insecta > Hymenoptera > Formicidae > Solenopsis > Solenopsis fugax. The sequence continues at coordinate 11,173 of QKQZ01020064.1, forward strand.
TTGTATTTTCATTAAGTTGGACAATGAATCTCATTTACGTGTGAGTGACATTTTTCGTTGGTTTAAGACATAATTGCACGTATCCAACGTCGAAGTAATCACGAACTTTTCTCATTAGCAATCATCATAAAACGGGCAGCATTAGACGTCATTCGGAGCGACGGGGTTACCGCGAGTTCTATCGAGTTCCGCTCGGGGGGCTATTTTTAGCGATATTTTCTGAACTTCAGCCGCGTCAAGTGTTATTAATTTAAACTTTATTAGGTCTCTCTATTACACAAATTTCTGTGAGTGAGCTTCTATTATAATTTCGTGACATTATCCCAAGTAAGACAAGTTAAAATTTGCATTTAATGAATAATCCAGCAGGCATCTTCCGACCGGTTCATTCGCCTGCGGACAGTTATTTTCGCCTTCCCGCGGGTTTTACCTACCTACCTAGGAACATCTATCATTGTACATATGGCGCGCGGGTTCCCAGGAACATGTACCGCTTTACATTACGGCATTGTGCCTCGTGTGTACGTGTACACGTGTTAAGGAAGCGCCCCCAGCGCTGAACGAGCTAACGGTTAAATAAAGATTCGCCGAGGACATTCGTGGTTAATTGGAATAATTAATCGGCTCATTGTGCCTCTCCCACCCTCTCCCTTTTGTCTTCCTTCCTCGCGCGCGCAGATCGCGAGAATAGGTTTCGCCGTCGCGTATGCAGGAAGACCAGCCGCCGGTTCCCAATGGTATGCCGGCTGAATTCGCCGTCTTGCAGACGATCGCTTCCGCCCCGAAGGAGAGGTCCCTTCGTTCTTGAGAAACGTCTCGAGTGCTCGCGGTCTGATTCGATCAGGATGCCCGGAATATATTTAATAATACGTACATCGACGTTTCTCCCGCTGAGAAAGGATTACAAGGGAGCTTCCACGTCAATATTGATTAGACTGCGATGCCTTTAAATATAAAATGCTTACGGATAATGGGGAATGACGGCGGTAATAACGAGCCTTTTTACATTTTATATATAATTATTCTCTCTTGCGTTTCGTCACGTCCCTGAATTATTCAGCTGTTTATTATTTTATTGCCATTTTCTCGCATATTTCAATTCATTTAATTTTAATAATATCCGATCGTCACGCTGTCCTCAATTAGCTATCACAGCAGTCCAAAACCTTTCACGGTCTTGCTTATCATAAATTCCATTTACTCAATTATATAGATATGCATAAAGGACAGTGAAATTATGTTATTAGTTTGCGCGTGTGCGTCCCGATGCAACATAATCTCTGTTGTTGATCAAATCCCGTCGATTTTCTGGAACATGATGACAGATAGCTCGTCACTAATCTCGCTATGAGACTCTGCATTATTAATACTATTTCATACTATTGAAGTTTAATTGGATGTATTAAAATTGTCTTGAAAAGATGGAAAACCAATCAATGTGTGATTATCAAGCGCATAACTTTGAATCCACGTAAAGTATAAGAAAATAATTTGGCTTTAAAATAATTTTATTAGTTTAAATAGAAATTCACAGTGTCTGTCTGTCATTCTTTCAATTATTTCGCCTGTGAGGCCTTTTTCTCAAAATTTTTTGTGCAGTGTACTACAGTATTGCGTATTCTATTATTCAGTTTTCCCTGCATTTAATTTACTCTAAATAGTGACTGCCGTTACGTGTTTCAAAAATAATATCGGTTTTTTTTCCCCCCGTTACTATTTAAGCCCATGAGGGCATTCCGCGGCGCCTCGGGGCTCCGCGGAGCATTGTTGCGGAACCATCGGTCTGAAATATTAACTGCATAACACATTAAAAAGTTAAAATGTAGCGGAGCATCAAATTTTTAAAACGTTTTCCGTTCGCTGAATTCTAGATGACGGGCTTAGATCTCAACGTGTAATTACAAAAAAAAGCAGAATTTAAATCTTTATAAATTTAGCAAAATTATATTTAGAAGACTAATAATTAAAAACGGATAACCCAATTCCACTTTTTTTTCTTTTATTAAGTTTATATTGCGTTTTTTTAATTTATTACATTCAAACCGCGCGTATAAATTTTAAAATTTCTGAAACAAAAAGCACATTTGAAATCTCAAAAATCATCGTAAATTATATAAAAGGAGTAATCCACTTGTTTACTATTTACATTATTTGTTTCTTGCGTGGTATTTAAAAAATTAATTTTTATATTAAAAAAAAATCGAACATTGGTATAAAATGTACCTTTAATCACTCTTAAAACTTGTTGATATTCTACACGAGTTATTCTCGATTATTTTATATCCAGTCGACAGAATCATCAATTATTACACATGCTAAGCCGTTTGTTTATATGCTCGCTTCAAATGCGTAAATAAATGCGGCTAACTAATTAATATAAAAATATCCCATTTTTGCGAAGCGCGGTAATAATATCGGGAAGCCGCGTAAGCGGATAAACCGTGATTTATTCGCGCGATTTCATCGATACAATTTTGTCGAGTAGCTACCGCATGCACGCTTAATTATGTATACTATCGATCCGCCGAATTGGTCGGCAGTATCAATCCAAATATTAAATATTTATGAACTAGTCGCTTGCGTGGTCGCACGTGCGTTATTCATCACGGTATTCGTCGAAGAAACGGTCGATATCTACTAATTTGGAAATGCGTATAACGCGCATTTCTCATTGTCACCCGTTAATTGCGCGTAATCGCGATCGCGATATGAATCCGCGATCGATGTGCGAATCCGTCCAGTCTATCTTGTTTATTTACGTACATCATCGATCGGATTGTGGCGGATAGGCTTTTACAAATATTGACCCGTCGAGAGTGATACGGATATGAATTTGCATCTATTTGTAATTCATATGTAAATGACTTTCGTATATATCTATCGATAGCAAGATAGCTATCAAATTGATTCTGTAACCGAAAATAAAATTATTCACATAAAATTAAGGTGCTGCGCGATGGCATCCCGTTGAGCGCACGTTCGAAAGCTAATGTACAAAAATCTTTCGTTATCAGATATTGATTTGAACTTCATACCTTGAATTGTATAAAACGCAACGAGTTACGTGTCAAGTTAATAAATTGCAAATGCGTATTGCATAAATGCGATATATGCAGATACAATATGTCCAGTCGAGCGTATGTAGGCAATTATTAGTTAAGCAGAAATGTAGTAGATTTTTTCAAAAAGTCTGTTGTTAGGTTTACAGTGCTGCATTGGATATTTTATATCCAATTATTTTAAATCCTTTTCAAAAGGATTATTTGCTTCGCGCAAATTACGTTTGCAGAATGTTATAAAAGGGAATTTTTTTTCATGTAATTTATGTTAGAATAGTTTGTTCCCGTATATGTGGCAAAAGATATACGTCATGTATCTTCGTAAATTAATCCTTAATTCCGCATCTTTTCAATTTTAAATACACTTGTCAGTTTTACAATGGACTATTTTGCGGGAAATTGAGAAAATTACGTTGTAGTAGTAATTAGTTACATTTACAATGTTTTTCTCTCTCGAAAGTAACTAGTTACAAGTTGCCCCAGTTCTAAAACGTAACACATTACAGTTTAAGAGTAACGAGTCATTATTTTCCAGTTATCTTTCTGTTAATCTCTGGTAACATTTGTGCATTGCTATTTTAAATACAAGAATCTTACGTTTATTTAACCTTACCACATTATTTTATTTATAATACTAAAGACTCGGTTATATGCTACATTATTTATAATGAAAATCAATTATTTAATGAACTTAAAATCAAAATTTATAATATATCTAAATTAATATAAATTTATACTATAATACATTACACTTAGAATAAAAATTAATATATTTTTCTACTAAAAAGCTCACCAAATTCTATCATAACTTCGTAATAAAATCATCGTAAATTAATGGTCCGAGACTTGTTTTAAAAAGTAAAATCTTAACTTTAATGATTATTATTCTCGAACTTGTGATGACTTATCACTTTATTCTACCGAACGCAGATCGTATGTTGAATAAGTGTAAAATACATAAAGTAACTGCTAAATTAGTTACTGATACCAAAAAGTATACTTTTTAAATCTGAATCAGTGAATAATCAGTGATTACCACTTGGTATACTTGAAATTGATGAATTAGTGATTATCTTAAAATCAATGAAATGTTACTGGTAATCATTGAAAAGTTCTTATTGATCAGTACATTAATAAATACACTCATAAATACTAATAAATACACAATAATTGCATTGATTTTCCAGTTCAGATAATCACTGATTACCAGTAGCATACTTGTGGGATGATCAGAATTATTCACTGATAATCAGTGATCCACTGATTCAGATTTAGAGAGAGTAACTAAATTACAATTATAGATGTAAAAAAAATAACTGAATTGGTTACTAATTACCAAAAAAAAGGTAAAATTAAGTTAAATGAAAAAAGTTATAAAGGAATAAAGTCAAGTTACAGTTACTGATAGAAAGTATATAACTCCAATTGTAACTTCGTTACAAGTAACGAGTTACCTCCCAATCCTGCTGTTTTGTGACTATGCATACCACCGTAGGTCACCCGACGGTGACCTACAATCGGATAATTACGATTTATCCGTGTGAATAAGTCACGTTTATTTTGCGCGATTATCGGATGTGCTTAATTATAACTATCGACGAGCGCGTCGATCTGGCCGACGTATCGCTTTGAGAATTCAATGATGAGAAAATACTCATTCCCGCGGCGTTTTCCTCGTTAATATACAACCGCCAGTGATTGTATTTTCTGAAAATGGAAAAAAAAGGGAAAGGATGAATGGCGCGAAACTGCGGCGTGCAGTATGGAAGTGCGCGCGATCAATATTTATTAAGTTGGGAACAAATACGACTGTTTTTCATTGCGGCGAATTCGACGCGCAGCAATGCGGCCTGTATAATCACAATTTATTCGGTGCGGTCTCGACCGATGCACGTGGCGTCCTAGTTACAATGCGTTTGATTTGGTCGCGCATACGTAATCAATTGACCGACGATGGAAACAAAATTCCGCATCGTACGAACCGAACCGGTTTGCGAAGGTATTTCCGTTCGGCGAGTCCCTTGGCGAGACGACACGCGACGGATGACAACTTCGCGAGCGATTTTTATTTCGCCATATGATACAGCTTCGATACGAGAATTCCCGGAATGTACACGAAGCCTAAAAATACGTACGAGTAAAATCGTACATCACGCTAAACGCACAGTGTTATCGGACGTACTTACACAGTAAACAATTTTGCGTCCATATGTTAACATTCTTCTTGTGTGTTACCACGTTTCGATTACTACTTCAATGTAAAATTAACATACCACTGATATGTTATTATTTTTATAACATGTTCATGTGTTACATTTATGTCAACTTTATAAATTAACACTTTGTGTATGTCTCTTATTGTTAGAAATAGAATATTATTTTGAGTACTTTTAACACAATTATTTCAAATAATCAGCATGTCTCAAAGTTAATTTAACATGTTTACGAAAATGTTCTATTAACATTTCCTATGAGTAAAAATAAATGTAAAGTATTGTGTCAATTAACATTTTTAATTTGTCAATAAGTAACACGATGAATAAGAGTTATTTTTAACTTAAAATTTAGAGTGGACTTTCTGGGACATACAAAAAATGTCCCAGAAAGTCAAATTTTTTACTATGTATCTAGGTGAAATAATGGAAGAGATCGCGGTGTTACATTTCTTTTCCCACTTATTCGAGATCGCGCGATCATTTCAAGTCGTGTGAGCTTTAATTTATAAAACGTTTCCAGATTTACCCAGAGTAAATGCGCGATTCATACACGTCAAGATACATACGTCGGGGAACAATATTCGTTCAACGCACGATACGATATACAAACGATTGCAGGTATACGTTTAACGATAATTGATTTCGCGAATGGCAAGATTTATGTATCTAAATTATTTAGATTCGTAACGTTGAAGGTGTGTAACGGATTACGTCGTGGCGTGTCGGAGCGATGTCGCGTGTTATTACGCAAACTGCATGCCACGGCAATTACTCTCTTATGAATTGTTAAATAAATTTTATTTACCTATTTGAGCGTACAACTGATTGTAACCGATTACAAGAAACGTAGCTATGTACACAATGGCTATTTGTAGTATGTTCATGTTGACACAAATGCAAGACTCAACTTTAATTTTTATTTATAAATTTGGTCAAGCTTTCGACGTTATCGATCCAATTTGATGAAAGGGAAAATTTATTAGAATTAAATTTTTTTAAAGTAATTTTAATCTTTATATATTTCTGTTATATATTTCTCTCACTATTAAACAGCAATATTTTTATACACTGGAGAAAAGAGTCCGTGTACTATTTATTTATTTATATGATTATCTTAAAATGGGATATTTGCGGATGACTACGTACTTAGACTGAAAAAAATAATAAAAGACAATATTATCGCAGATAGACGATAGATATTTCTTGTTAGATTTTCCGTGAAAAATATCTTTTTCAAAAATTAATCTTAATAAAATTTAGAAATGCGAATTATACATACCTATATCATATTTTGTAGTACACACGTACAAAAATTGAATTTATGAAAAGACCGTCTCGTACAAAATATAATTTATTATATGTTGACAAATTTAATTTTCTTGCTTCGGTCTGATCGAAATCACGACTTCGTTACTTCGAATAAATATTTAGATTACACAGCCTGTTCAAAACTTGCAGTTGCCCCTTAGATATAGGTTTCCTGGCGAACTTCTGTAATAAATTTTTCTTTTGCGAAAAAACTTTTAAAAGCGGGGACCACGGTTTATTACAACTTTCTAATTTAACGTTATTTACAGTCATCTCTCAAATTAAAGATTTATTAAAGTTTGTTTTAGGTCAGCGCTATGCAGAGCAGAGCTTTATCATTTAACGATGTTTATTTGTTTACTTTGGCTTCGCTTTTCAGTTATTTATATATTAAAAATTCTCAATAATATTGCTCGCAGTCTGATTCGTACTATCTGACAATTGAAAAGTTATAAATCGAGAAATATCTGAGAACACTCCGTATATGATGACTTTATCGAAAAAGTTTGCATCTTTCAAAAGTTATCTCTCTTGCTACATTTTTAATTTATTGCAATACACTTTTGTAATATCAAATTTTACCCAATTTAAGTCATTTTAATCATTTTTATGTCGTTACTGCTCGATATATTGTTAATTTAATTTAAAAAATGGAATTAAACAATTTAATTCGACAAATGCATTAAATTTAATGCAAATTTAAAGTTTATTATTTACTAGATACGTTGATATGAACACTGCCTACTTTAAAACTAAGTAGTGGATCGGTTAGATGTATCTAGCTATTTTTTTCCACATTTGGATTATGTACTTTCTCTCTCTCTCTCTTGATGCTGAAAAATTACTGATTTTTGGAAATTTTTTTGGAAAGAATAATAAATAAATTTGATATCTACAAAAAGGACATGTTTTATTGATTATTAATGAGTAAAAAAATTATTTTTTTTAAACTGTTTGACTTATTTAAATTGACTTTCACTGGAACTGCTTTCGACGCAGTCTTAGTGCTCTAGAATTCTATAAAACAAACAAAAATAATAAAAAATAATTACAAGTTTCTAGAATGATTGTATCATTAAGGCCTGACGGACTGGATTTCAAAATTTTGTAAAAAATGGAAAATAGCATTTAAAAGAAAAAAAAGTTCGATTTTGTCGACAAATTTTCGACCTTAAATATTTATAAAAATTGTTATAATAAAAAATTTAAGAAAATAACTCGATAGATCATAGAGAATTGCATTTTACACAAGTGAAAATTTATTTTATCAAAAAAGATCAAAAATCGATAAAGTTATTGCGCTAACACTTTTGAAAAATATGATTTCGAAAAAAACGCGTTTAAAGTCTGACAAAAAAAATTCATGTGAACAATAATTATTGGGCAACTTTTCACTTTTTTCCCATATTGTAGACACTATGAAGAATGATTTAAGATTTAAAAAATTACTTTTTTTTAAGTTAAAAAAGAATGTGACCCCTTAAAATAATAAATTTCAACACAAATGGAAGTTAAAATGATAGAATGTTATTTAACTCCAAGAATTAATTTAATTCTTTAATATTTAACTGGAATATAAATATATAAATATATAATATATTTTACAAAACAGATTAAATAGTCAGCATGTGAATAAAACGGCAATCCGCTTGCAATGCGCAAGTAAAGTTCTCTATTAATTGATATTGCTTCTGTTTGCGCATACTTTCACTTAATTATAAACGACGGAGATATGATATACGTCCAGAACTGTAATAAGGATTGCACGACCGGAGGTAAACGTCAGTCTACAGCGCGTGTCTGGAGAGTAATTTCTGCGGAATTTCTAATAGACGAGGGTCATGAGTCTAAATTATTAAACAGCTAATCACGTTTAATACAAACAATACCATTAGCCGCTACACGTTTTTACTTTAGTTATAAAGAGACTGTACATGAGTTATTATCCTTCGCGCTTTAATAGACATTTTGCCATATTCTTCGCTCGGGAGAGCGCGGCAAGCGAGCAGTTTTCGTCAAATGGATAGCATTGCTGAAAGCCTTTTCTATCGTATCTCGCGTGATATTTAAATAGCTTGGATCAGCGCTTCGTGATGTTCGAATGTACCTCCCTCTTCCACTTTCGTCGATCAGCAGCAACCCCCCTTCGCTTATCGTCACGCGGCCTGTACGGCGATGACGATCGATTCCTCGCGGGGTAGGTAAATTTCTGCAGGAAGGACAGGGCGGATGTAACGTCCGGATAGAGCGGGAGTTACACCGATAGAGCCGGGGGGGTAAACGCCGCGCGCGAGGCAATAACGCGTCTCTCCGTGCGCCAAGCTGCTCGTATAGGAGGAGACGGTCAGAGATACCGGGGCGTGCAGCACGATGTTTTGGAGCGTAGCCAGGGTGTTGGAGCTAGCTATCACGGACTAGCGTACCTAGCCTGATCCATGGCACTCCCCTTTCCCCCCTTTACACCCCCAGCGTGGTCCGAGCGCGGTAGAGTTCGCGGAAGGGTGTTCGCCCTTCCGTTTCTCCCCCTTACACCGACACCTCTGCCCGTGCACATCGCCGCGTTACACCTAAGCTACAGCCCGGCGGCTAAAATGCTCTATCGTCCGCAACCTACAAACCCATGCTAAATACTTTATCACGAAAGTAGCCCTTGTTAATGTCCCGGTTGATCTTTCGACTCTCTCACAATCTCGTTGGCCATCGTCGCTACGTGATCGCACATACACATGTGTACAAGCCGCGGTTTCTCCCCCTTCGCTTTTTTCCCTTTTTTATATAATCACCTCGGCAAGAAGCCAATTACTAAGTGCTATCGGATATCAGTAAAAGCTCCACCGTTTTCCCGTTACACGTGTTCGAATAGCGCGACTACGTGTGAGAGTGGATGCGAAGCTTAATTTATATATGCACGCCGTATTAGAAGCGATAATTGCGACAAAGTATTTACGACAATTTATTTGACGCGAAACGTAAATCGTCCAGAGAAGAATATATTATCAATTAGGAATGCCTCGACACTATTAAAAAATTCATAATCAAATCAATTTTAAATCATTTTTCTCTGCTCCTCAGTATGTTGTTAATTTAACTAATGCAATTTAACTCGAGAAATGTATCACATTTAATTTATTATTAAGTACGTCGATAAACATTGCTTTATATACTTTAAAACTTAAAATAATTCACCTACAGAAACAGATTGATTAAATAGTTATTTTTTTAATTACCTGTTTGTGTTAAAATTTCGACACAAACACGGAAGTTAAAAAAAAACGAAATATTATTTATGGTAACTCAAAGAATTGGAATTGAAGTTTGAAGTATTTTGTTTTTAATATTTATTTAATAACGTGACAAAGCTTTTACAAAAGGAAATAGACGACAAATTAATATTTTTCGTCTAAATTTTAAATGGGTCTCACTTGAATAGAATTTTTATTTTAAGACATGTAAGAAAATGGAAGTGCAATAAATGATGACTTTTCTCTACATTTCCGCTAGAGAAAAAGTGTCTTGGGGTCGGCCATAGAAACTATGGTTAAAAAGACATTTATAGAACCCTTCGCTTGAAAGATTTGGTTTTTATTGCGGAAGAGGAATACGATTTATCACTTATCAAAACGCACCGCTCCACTTCCTCGTATGTAGGAAAGTTCGATTCTCCTTTTTATGACTCTATCGTATACGTATATTGTGAGAGTATAAAAAAACTGAATATATATAGATATCTCTAATTCGCAAAATATTGAAGCTTGTAAAAACTTTTTAGTAGACTTTAATATAGAATATAATTGAATACATATTTTTCTTCGATATTGATAGGGCAATCGTTAAACGTTTATTAAACATTTGTAAACTGTTTGTAAGTCGTTATTCTGATAAAAAGTATACTGTGCATCGTGCGCGTGTATAAAGAAAAGCGAAGGGATTGTTCAAACAGAAATGTTCTGACTTTCTGTGTGTAATACAATTACTTTTTACAACGTACCACTCGTATATCCACGCGCACATATTTAAACTTTCAGTTCTTTTATCTACTTACTAGTTTCTTTTTAAGCTTTTCTGTTATTTTAATCGCAATGTATATATGCAAGGTGTTCCATGGAACCGTGACAAATCTCGAAAACCGTAAAGATAAGGAAAGGGAGTTGCAAAATAAAATGAAGTAATATCACGTATCCTGTCTTTTTATACTACCATTGCGCATTTATGTGCATGCAGTTGCAAACGATAATTATTTCATATTTCTCAGCCGATGCGGTTTTTTTATTCTGCACAAGGAAATTTGATGCCTTCGAAAAATGTATTCACATCGAAAGATTTTCTAATTTTATAAGTTTATAAATTATAAAATACTACCTTAAAAATATCACGGGAACATATGTCTAATTATTAATTAGATTATTAGTAAAAGTTTTTTACGTATAGAAATTTAAGTATGTTATAAATTTAGATGAAAAAATGAGATTATGTAAAATTTAAAAATAAGTGAAAATAACAATTCGAACACATTCCATTTGTTTCGTGCATTTCGGTTGAAATCTCCAGCAATAAAAAAGGTATATGATATATGATATTGTTGGCTTAGCCAAAATCAATGATTGCCATAATCCGCTTTAAACCATCGGACCATATAGCTGATATTACATGATCCAGGATTTTATTGCACAACTATATACAGGTGGCGAGTGATACTTCAAATTAAAAAAAAAAAGAGTCATACAATGTGTTGGTTTTCGATTTGCCGTGTGAAGTGGGCAATTCGTCAAAATTGCTGGTCAAATACAGAACGTAAAATAACAATGTCTAAACAAATTTCTCTCGAACATTCCGCTTGCATCATCTACCGAAGCGTTTCATAACAATTTGGATGCTGCAAACTAACAATCCCTTTGAGGATTGTTAGTTAGTAACGAAATAAACACGAAATAATGAAATAAACAAGTATTAAATGTAAGAGGTAAACCATATTACTACATACTAATTTTGAAAATAAAAAAAAATTAACATATAACAGCGGAAGGAATTTTGGTTTTGGGAGAAAAAAATTTTCGTAAAGTTGTAATTACATCTAGTAATGAGGCACAGCGAATCACTTTGAAATAATGAAAATCTTATTGTTCTACATATTTTAATTTATAGATTTTTACAACACAAAATTAAAGAATATTTTAAAACATGCATGTTTTAATAAAAAAAAGACCTCAATCATCTTTTAAAAGATTTTACGTCAATAAAATTCAGAAAAGTAACCGTTTTTACTTGTGCCTCCTTAAAGAATGTTGAGATATTCACCATAAATAATACTTCTTCCAGTGTAATGACAATTTCACGGTCGGCGAGCCTCGTGCGGATATGTACGCGATTAAAATTCATCGGCACGTTGCGCGTATTCGTCAATCCATGTTGATCGTCGGAATAACGATATCGGAAGGAGGACGGAAGCGGCCCGCACGCTCTCTGACCACTATTGTGATGTACTGTCCGCCGCAGATATATTGGCATTTGTGTCTTGTCGCATTCGCTGCACCTCACGGCGCACGGGCGACCGCTGCAGATGCGTGTAATTCGCGCCGAGATTACTCGCCGATCGTTCTCACGTGCCGATATCTCACACGATTCAGAATAATATCCGAATCACGGTCGATCGCCGATATTCGATTTCTCGCTTCGCGGTGCAGTAACTTTTTTATTAATTCCGATAGGATTTTTGCGCGACTGAAAATTGAATGGTTGCACCTGTTATAAGAGCTATTATAACGTGGAGACAAGTCTTTTGTGCTTCCAATCAAGGGAATTGAATGTAAATAATACGTAATTTTATGAAAAATTAAAAAGTTTAAACAAAGACTCGGCGGACAATAATTCAAGCGAGAGAAAAATAAAGAGCGGTGAGCCGAGCTGGTTTTTAAGGCTTTATATATATTAAATATTATTATATAGAAAACAAACTGAGTTACAAAAACGACAAACCCCTAATCGAATCATCTTTAGTGCCTAAACTGTGCAAAATTAATCTGTTTGAAATTTGTTGTTACTTTAGTTATCGCTCGCAAACGCGTATAGGTAAAATTTAACTGGTATGAATTTAAAAAATTGAGACGTTTGTCAGTACAAAGATCATGTCAGCAAATTGTGCGGAAGGCTTTTCAGAAGCTTATTGTAGTCAAAGGTAAAAAGGCAGGTTTTTGTGTTGCACCCATTCTATGGGTGCAAGAAGCGGAAAACCTGAATGCATAAAAAGAAGACATGCAAACTGAGAATGATTTTATCATTGTAAGCACTAAAATCCAGTTTGGCTCATAGCCCCTTTATTTTCCACTAGTTATAATTGTATAATATATAATTTCACTACATTTATTCTACATTATTATTGTAGAATAAATGTAATGAAATTATACTTCTTTATATGAATGTAATTTTCTCTCTCTCCCTCTCTCTTTTTCTCCCCTCCCTGCCTCCTTTTATTATTTTTTTCAATAATCCTCATTTCACGGTTTTCAATAGGAAGCGCTGTGAATAATCCAAGAAGAATAATAGAAATCGTTAGATGAACGACTCATGAGATTTGTCCGTGGACGACCAAAATCCTTCCTTGATTACGATAGTGAAGTCGTTGGCAACGACGTCTCTCGAAATATCTCCTTGATTAAGTTGCTCCGTACCAGGAGAAATAAACGTAATTATATCTCTTCGGGGAGGAGAGACGGGGAAAATTACGATAAATTGAGATACCGCGTACTCGCATGAAAATTCGCGATGAACGACCGATGGTATATATTACGAGTTCCAAGTTACTAGCAACTGTATCATTAACATTAACATCTGAGAAAGAGGGATTGCTGTGCACATGTGTGTACACTCTACTTTCTCTTGAGTTTATTTGAGAAATCTTAGTAAAGTTCGATCATATTAAGGTAATTCTCGAGTCCATTACCGTTTTTCTCATTCGTGTGCCTTCGAGCAAAACGTTTCATGTAGAAATTGCTTATACGCATCCTCAATTTATTAAAAATATAAGAAGACGGAATAAGCGTTTCATTAAAAAAGATTAAATTTGCCTAGATGAGAAATTACATTTGAGATATACTTTTTGAGCAATGCTGTTCAATAAAACTGGGTGCAAAACCACTTTTGTTCTGATCTCATTAAGCCAAGCTTGTTTCAGAAAATGTATTCTCGACAATAGTGTTTTATAGTTTAAAGTAATTATTAAGCATGCTTCTTTAATCACATGAGGATTTTATCGCGTAAAATATAAGATTGAAAAAGTTGGTTATGTAAATCTAAAACATAAAACAGAATTATTAATAATTTAAAGAGATCATAATTGCAAAACTGTAACTTTCGGAAAATTATTTCTAATTTTAATTTGATTAGATAATATTTTTTCATTTTGTCTCGGAAACTTTTGGTTTTAATATTTTTCATGGAAACGAAATATTAATCAATATAAATATAAAATAACATTTGCAAACTGGATACTTTTTTAAAAATATATATACTTTTGATAAAATATTATTGGAAAATGATAATATTTGATTGAAATTGATAATATTTTTAAAAATGTGCAATATATAAAAGTTACAATATTTTTTTATTAATGCTCGAGATATCTATTTATTTATGTAATTGAATATATTTTAGTCTTTTAAGTTTTTATCTATATGTTATACAAAAATGGATAATCCATAAAGTTTTGAAGTCAGCTGCATGTAGCTACCTCGATAACATGGAACGCTGCATTTTAAACTTTATTTATTCAAAACTGCTACTTGGTAGGATAACTTATTCTGCATAATATCCTCCACATGCAACTTATTCAAGGATATTATAACGTTTTATCGACGTATATTTTAAGTATTGAATCCTAAGACCTAACTAAAAGTATATGATTACGATTATACATATTTTAAAATTCTGGCATAAATTTAATCTAATATTTCGTAGTTAAATGATTAAAAATTAACAAATTTTCATAGAATAAATTATTTAAAATTGCTAATAAATATAATATATAAATTCTTATTAATAAGATTGTGTTTTTAATAATAAATGATTTGAATGTATATCAGTATATTATTAAAAAATTTGTCGTGATGTCAGAAGAAAAATTATTAATGCTTACTGTATTTTTTTATTTAATCGTAATTTATTCGAAATGTAAAGTTATTTTCGCATCAATGGATCTATGCTTGAGGTGCGTGGATAAGCGTAAATTTAAAAATTTTGAATCTTGAAGATTCTATATCCCAACAGAAGATATTCGTGCGAAAGATGATCCCTTATATCTTACCCGCGAAGCTCCTACTTTTAGATTCGTTCAAAATTTGAATGCCACATCGAAAGGTGGTACCAAGGGTCGACGTAAAGTCTCTACTGCTTGTTCCATGAACTAGGGAGAAGTTGCAGCAGCTACGCGATGGTAGTAGAAAATAGCTGGACGAGATTTAGCGATTTATGCTCCGGCCACGCCTGCATTTCGTCTCTCCTATGAGAAGAAATTGCTAGACGCGAGCGAGGCGCGGACGGCGAACCGAGAGAAGAAGAAAATCTGGTTCTCGTTCAAACGAAAACAGTCCCGGTGTGTGGGAATGGTCGCGGCATATATATATA
>QKQZ01020085.1:0-11393 GCA_003595255.1 Solenopsis fugax
CATCGCCGTGGAGATCGCTAGTTTAGCCAAGCAGAACAATCTACAGCTTCCACTACCGCTGCTGCATCCGCAGACCACCAACTAGTGTTTAGACAGCAGCAGCGCTACCCAGTCCCTGCCGCAACACCAATCATCACAGCAAGTAGTATGTCCCGCCTCGGCGTCTTCGCCGTTCACACTTAACTCACCTATATCTCACACCGAGCACACGAGCACACCGCAGAGTGTCTACCAAACGACGGGCTCTTCCGATCCTTGCTTGGAAAGCCCAAACTCCCAACTCTATCCACACTTGTCGTCCCCTCTAGATCCAACATCGGAGCCGCAACATCATGCGCATCAGCTGCACCGCGGCGTCCCTCCGCCAGGGCTTCATCCCGCGCTCTATCTCTACGCTCAGTACTCGAATACGAGCCCCGCGACTTCGTATTCGGAATATATGCAGCGTAACGATTAAAAATAAACGCGAGTTTTCATCTAGCATCGATCGACTTTCCAACGTGAACGAAAATACCAGTGAGACTGGTGCTATTTAATCGTGTCGATTGATCAAAGTGCCTATCGAGCATCCACTTCCGGTATGTAACAACGGATGCTCGCTCGTCACGGTTTAGGGATACGGTTTCGGTTTCGGTCCAGATGGAGGAGTAACGACGATTCAGCTCGATGACTGTTCGATAAATGCTCGCTATAATACTTTGTGTCTTTATATCTAATGAATTTTTTTATTCACAAATATCTTTTTAACATGGGATTGAATAGCACCCGCTTGAAGCGGTTTTTTTTAATTGAATCGTGCTGGCGCAGATCGTTCTGATAAATCGATTGCTATCCGTACGCGATGCTAGCTGAAACCGAAGCGTGTAACGTTTCTACGAGTCTCCGCGATTTCAGCACTATTGTTTCGCCTGGTTTTAATCACGTCTCTGCGCATAATATATATATATATATATATATATATATATATTATGCGAACCACATTATGACACATACACATATTTATATTATATTTTTAAAGAAGTTTAGTCACTTGAATCTGTGATATAGATAGTAATTATTGTCTACAACGTTTAAACTATTGGTTTCACTATTTTGATGAATGATATCAAAATGAAGAAAAATGAAAAAAAGCAATGTCACGAGGCGATCAAAAATTTTAGCAATGCTGGTCTCTACCGAAGGTGTGTTTGGTAGACACCCTATTATTAATTTTACAACAGCAACAACAGCAACACATACGGCTAATCCTAACTATTGTCACTGCTATTATTCTAACTACCACTATCACACGTCTATCACCACCACCGACATTTCCCCAATTATATATTATCTATCACTACTATTACGGCTATTACTACCACTCTACTATTACTCTACTGCTACTACGTACTACTATACTACTAAAAAAAAAAGAACCTACTACATTATCGCTAAGGATACACTCACACATGCGAGAGCGCGCATTTTATTTCGGCAATTACGTGTAGCGCATACGACCACGACCCGTCGCATAGTCGTCATGGTTTCTCTTTAGCTTGAAACGCTACGAGAATTCTTTCTGCCGTTTTCTCATCCGTAGTAAAACGTTCATCCCTTCGCAACACCGACGGATATGTTCGTATGTGACGAGGTGCGCGTTTGCGATAAAAAAGAAAAGGAAATTGTTCTTCGTTAGAGGGTAGAACACAGCTTTCAATCAGTTCCATAGTTGTACTTACTTTCCACATATCTCGAGGTGTACACAGAGATATATATATATATATATATATATTGTATATACATATACATATACGACGTACGAGTGTATTATAAAGCGGAAAAACAGGAGGGTGCAGGTCATAAAAAAAAACACAGTTCTAACATGTAAATGGCGCAATAGGCTGTTGATTCTTCATGAACGCTCTTAGCTATTAGTTTATTATTAACTCCTGTTCTCTCTTTCTCTTTCTCTCTCTCTTTCACAATCACGAGCTTTAGTGCAAGCGCGAGGGAACCATGACAACCGCGCGTAGAACTGGGAGTAAATCTCGAAGAACACATTTTAGACGCGACCGTCGCTTTCGAGTAATCGAAATCTAAGATAATTGCGACCAACGTGTAAATGCAATTATCAACAATTAGGCATGTGAAACCGCGTTGTAGAGCTACGAAGGTACACAAATCGAAAGAAATTATATATTTGCGCTAGCGTGCCTCGAACCCTCTTATTGCGGTTCTCTCTCTCTCTCTCTCTCTCTCTCTCTCTTTTCTTTCTCTATTTCTCTTTCAGCGATCTAATTTTCACGTTGTGAAATGATCAAAATGATCCTGCGCGCGTATGCCTGAGGCTTTCGATTTAAAGAGGATGCGAAATCACATGGGCAAGACTGATCTTTATCGTAACGAATTACGAGATACAAAATGTTTATTTTCTTTCTCCCTTTTCGTCTATTCTTTCTCTTCATTTTTATTCTCTCTTGTGTCTTTCTGACTTCTGTTTTTCACCGGAGGCGCACGTAAGCGTGCTGAAAAGAGGATGATACGATAAAGTCTTTCATTGATGAAAAGAAGAGCCGCGTAAAAATAGACGAATGAGTTGAGCAATCGGGCAATTGGTTAACGCAATCCATCGTTTCATTAATTAACGTTAGTTAATTAATCAAGCGACTGATGAAAAACTGAATAAGCGATTAAGTTAATTACGTATATCGTGAACGCACGATTTTTTTTCTGGCTCACGATCACGATTGAGGAACGAAGTGCAATGAGAGAAAGCAATTGATCTTTTTTTTTGTCGGCTAGTCATTGGGCAGCTCTACGAGATATTAAGTGTACTACAAAGCTGTGATTAAAGCCTCCGTGCATATGACCGCGCAGCTCCTAATTATAGTGATACATATATATATATATTATATATATATTTTGTAGTTTATTATAAATATGTAAGTAAAAGTGAAATTAGATAGTCTTAGGAATATTTAAAAATCGCAGTTCCGGTCGATCGGTTAATCACTCACGATCTCTTTCTTTTTTTCTTTTTCCCTTTTTTCCGTTTTATCTTCTCAGTGTTGGGCAAAAATATGTAGATATCATAAGTTATCGTTTGGGGAGGACTCGCAATTGCGCGGGTATTTAAAGAGAGTTTTATACGAGTGCGCGCGGGGCGCGGATTTACGTTTTATAAATTTTTATATAACGATCGTACTGTTTGAAATAGACGCTTGCTTTACCAGAGGGCTGCTCTTATCTTATCGATGCGTTTTAAGCTGATTTATTTTCCAACAATCTGCGAATTGCTAGTTGATGCTTAAGCTGCGAATAATTTATTATAGATACTCGATCACGAACTTTGGTTCATGTTATTTGATTGCGCAAATAAAGGACAATATGCGAGATGCATTTGTCCAATAGAAAAACTTTTAGCTTATTTCGTAAATGTTAAGACTGAAATTGCACAAAAAACGATCACTTTCAGAATTTCATAGAGGAGAAGGTGGTATTATGGTATTGTGTAGGTTTTATGGCCATTGCTGTTATGTAGTTGCGTTAATATACCAGTACACAATAGCCGACATTTGTTACAAGGTATTTTTATTTTTGAGCATTTCGAATTTTTTTTCGAGATACGTTTTAATGTTTAATTACACAAACTTTCCCATTCTTTTTAAACTTGAGGGTATTATCGTACGAATCTTTTTTTTGCTATTTAACCTTTTATTCGGCTTGCACATTTCGAGTTATGTAAAATTAAAAACAATAACATGGGATTTTGTTAATGTGGGCTCTTATACGTCTCAACAGGCCAAATACGGCTTCTTTTTTAAAGTTTTCATGTCGGAGTAATTATTTGATAAGTTGGTGTAGTTTTACTGCTAATCTATAGTTTACATTACATGTATTATAGATTTTCAGTACTGCATTCCATATGCAGAAGACTGTGTGTACATACGTGCATACATTTGCACACATTCTGTAATCTTTTTTCTTTATTTTGAATAAATATAGATAATTTTATAATAAAACACTGTGTTTTTAAAATTAAAATCAATTTTTTATTTAAATTTATTTTTGTGATGAGCCTATGTTATCATTTTTGTTTTTCTTCGACTCATTGTGCAGTATCGCCACATTTTTATAAATAATATTCAATATGATAAATATGTCATAATTTCAAGTTTAGACTCTATTGATGAGCATATTAAATATAAATTTTTAATTTAAAGTATTGATATTAACGAAGTTATTTTATAAAATATAAATGGATGGCCATAATACTATCTTCTCCTCTACGGGCGACATTTCGCGATCCAAGAATATACTCTCGCTAACAGGTTTGCGACGCTTAGAAATTGCGAACGTCGCAATTGCATCTCTCCGGTGAATGTGACCGGTAAATTTCAATCAGTAACGATCGTAAAATCAGCCAGTAAAATCAGCGTCCTGAAAACGTAGTGAGATTTTAACTGTGTTATCCAATACGTAGAATTAGGAGCTATTTCAGACAGTATACCGCGTACAGTATAGGCTGTATGCGTATATTTTTTAGGATTGCCCAGCACTGACCTATCGAAACTCTCGAATCGGTAATAACGATCTCACACACTGACCGCTTTTTCTCGCGGACGTATCTCCAAGTTCTATTTGCGACGTGTATATAAAAAAAATGTGTATTTTCGTAAGAAGGGGGGTGGAAGACGGGTCCTTCCTCTGGGAGAGTACCTCGTCGGACCAATACATATGTATATATATGAAAGAAAGACGATAAAAATGGAAAAAAAGAAAAAAAGGAAGAGGACGTTCTGCGGCGTTTGTGAAGCGCGGAATACGTTCTACAAGTGCTATATACTTATACATAACGCGCGATGAGCGAATACTTCTACGTAGACTGTGAGATTGCACATTTCTTTGTTCATTTATCTCGGTTTTCCTGTTTTTCTTCGTGTGCGCCATGTGTACAAATTTCTCTTTTTAGTCGCCTAACTATTCAATAGCTAGGCAATTTCGATGCTTTTTATTATCTTTTTTTCTTTGTTTAGATAAGTGTGAAAGATCTTTTTACTTTATACAAGGATTTTAAAAAAATGATTGTTTTTCTTTTTTTTTTAATATAAAATAATAGCATGCTAAATTGCGAGTAAGTTGCAATGAACGAGGATGTGTATTTATAATAGAGATTTTAACTGTATGCTTGACCGAATTCGTAGACGATTGATATTAAAAGTTCAAGGATGTAATATCAACTTTGTTCCACTTTTCCCCCGCTCGTGACTAAGATAGATACTCATTGCATTGGCTTATTTTTGTTCTACGACTGATATTCCTCATGACGTCTTGGATTATTTCCGGTATTTCGAAAGTCGATTATCGTCGCAGCAGAGACATCGCATGGCTTAATATTGATTCACTTTTTTCGTTATGATGCTAGAGATCAATCGATCTTACGTCAACTGTCGATTTCATGTAAGATCGATTTTATTATTTGTGCGAAAAATTCGACGTTAGGATATCGGCCTGTCCTGACCATCACACTATTGAAAATTTGATAGGCTGCCGCGAATCGCACTGTTAAATATTAAAGACTCAAATTTAAATTAATTCTTTGAGTTAAATAGCATTTTGTGGCTTTTAACTTTCATGTGTCGAAATTTATCATTTCAATACAAAACATGTGCATAAAACAACTGCAGCTAATCAACATATTCAGTGATTAAATTACTTAGTAATCAGCGTTTATATTAATGTGTATACACCTAGTAAATAATTAACTAAATTTCAAATTTAATAAATTTTTTTAGTTAAATTGTTTAACTCCGTTGTTAAATTAATGTATTGAGTAGAAGCATATGGCGATATAGGATGAAAGGATTGAGAAATTACTCAAATTGGGTACAATTTGACATTATGAATTTAACAGTGCGAAAGAGAAAGAGACGACTCGTGAACGTAATTTTCAAATTTCTAGAAGCACCTTGTACATAGTATAATCAATAAGGGAATCAAAAGACGTATTGCTAGGAGACCAACGTAAAAGCCCCTACGTAAAACAGTTCAGCAAGTTACTGCATACGAAGTTCACGCTGTTCTTTGCGAGCATTGGCGATTTCATTAAAACACGAGACATCGAGAGCGATTGACTTTTATATTGTTCACGTCATGCAGTTTTATCAGAACAGTAATCGTGTGTTAATTATCATCATGGCGATAATGAGCAGGTTTAGCTGAAGAAACTGTTACAGCTTGTGATACTCGAGATATAATCTGTTGAATCTAATGAACGATTTGATTGCTACTTAGCTACACAAATGCTGTCTATACACTGAATGTCTATAACGATGTTAGGAAATGGAAGGAACTGGTCTTTTTTTACGCAAATGTTTCTTCAATAACATTTCTACGCAAAATCGGTAAATGATTACAAAATTTTTGTTTGTTTTACTGAGGAATGTAATTACACCGAGAGCAATGCAATGAGAGGTAGTAATTATATCCTGCGTTTTCAATTTTCGATAAAACATTAGTAGTAAATGATTGTGTGAAAAGTACCTCTCTAATAATTTGATCTAATAATAACGATATTTGGTTTGAAAAATTATACGAAGAAATATAATAGAAATATGAGAACATAAATTTGTAAAGTATTGCGTGTAAGAGAAATAGTATCAATTCATTTTACGAATGTTTACAACAATTTAATTTGCTGCGTATTCTTAAAGCTAATGCAAATGCATCTATTAAAGAGTATTTTTTGGACAATATGTTTTCATGATGAAGATATTTTTTATGGCGGTTATTCAAATGAATAATTATATGATTGATACACACACACACGCGCGCGCGCGCGCACACACACATACACACACTATAAAACAAGAGGAATCAGTAAGAAATCTGAATTTAGTCAATTGGTAGTTGGATCCGAATGATTGAAGATTGGAGAAACTAGCAGAATAAAATGGATAGAAGGCAAAGTGCCATCCAAAAGTTCAGGGAATTTTAATTGTATGTTTTACTAGAAAAGGTTTAAATTAATTAATTTACTTATGTCTTCTATGAGAGGTAATTCAAAACTTAGATTATTACATAAACAAATGTTGTAAGTAGATATTAAATTCGTTTGAGATTCGCTAGTAATATCAATAATTGCAAGAATATTAAATGAAGACAACAAATTTTAGAAAGTCTGTTTAAGAATAGTGTTATTATATACACTTTTAAAAATTTTTTATTTTTGACATGATTGACATTTTTTTATTATTTAAAATGTAATTTAAAATTATTTAAAATAATTTAAAACATAGAATTCAAATTTCCAATTTTTTTGGATAGCATCTTATATTTTTTTTGAAATTGGTGGCAAAACAACAATAAAATGATTATCTTTTGGGACATTAATAATTATATAATAATGTGACAAGCGAGAGAGTTATATTCGGTTAAAACAGATTTTTGTGTCTAATAATATTTTTGCGCGAGTTTTTGTTATTAAAAATTGTAAAATTCATGCAAAAATATTAAATATCAATATCCGCTTTGATAAAATATGATTTCGCTGTATTCTTATCGGTCGAATTTTATTTATTGATAATAATATGACTTGTGCTAAATTAATAAAATAAATGAAATAAATTAAATGAAATAAATTAAAATGAAATAATACATATCTTTGAAGTTTATAAAAGTGTTAAATATAGTCTAATTGCTTTATCATAATACAATAAGATATATTGTAGTATTATTTTACAAGGAAAATTTTTTAAAAAGAAAGGACACTTCATGTATATTCATCATGAAAACATATTTTACTTTCTATAAGAGAGTCATGTACAATATACTTGTTATTAAAAATTGGCTGTTCAGATTTATGTCTGTGATTATTTTACATGATATTAATTTACATTACAAGTAGCATTATTTTATTAAAGAATTTTATTTGAATTGGGAGCGCAAAGTTGATATTTAATTTACTTTTAAAAGATACGAACGAAGAAGTAATTTGTACTCATGAATTTTTATTTAACATAATCATATCCTGTGATTTTATGTTAAATTTAGTGCTGCTTAGCTTCCAGGATAGCGATAATTTGCAATATAATAATTATATTATCTCATTTTTAATTATCTCATCTTTTATGACCTTGCAATGCGGAAGAAATACGATTGTCACAGATAATAGTAAACGAACGATAAAGAATGATTATCTAGCTATCTATAAATAAATCAAGGTTTTGAGATTGCTAGGCATGTAATTATTTTCTTGCTCATTCGAAATGTAAATTTTTTTTGCGATCTATCACAGTATTAAATACTTCCTCACATTTTTATTATCTGAGCAACTTGTAGAGAAATTAGTTTTCGAAAGATCGGTATATTATATATTTAATGTTATTGTATTTTGTAAAATATATATATGATAATTTATATAAAATATTTGTATCTGTCGAATCATTTATTAGTTTATGAGCTTATACATATAGGATAGATCCTACAGTCTAAGGATTTGTTTTATGCAAAGCATAGATTCATGATATTCTTTCGCACTTTTCTCAAGTTATACTGTCAATGACGATCTAATTCGTCGTCGTTTTTAATACATTATCCCTTCCATCTCATTGAAGTTGATAGGTGTTGTATTGGAAGAGATATAAATGAGTTATCTTTAACGATTTTACTATTATATTATTAAATTCTTCCATCACTATTATGTTCAATTCTCATTGAAGAAAGTACTAAAAGAAAAATTATTTTAATCAAATGTATATATGCAATAATTTTAATTTGATCAATATATGAATTAATGCGAGATGAAGTTTCGAGGATCCTGCCAGATATTAAGACAAGCATCGACATACTTCTTTCTTATTTTAATCGCTTATGAAAAATTGGTTGAAATACCTTGAAACTCTTCCTCTAGATAAATAAATAGATTCACGTTCATCTCTCTATGACGCTGCTCTCTTGCGCTTGAATATGATAGTGATAGATTGGCGATATTTTAATAGCTGACATAGCTAGTGATCACAATCCGTGCAACAAAAATCATTCTGCGTTAAATTAAATGAATGTCGTAAAAGTTTGTGGATTCTAGAATGCCATACAGTTGTGGAGATAAGAAGACGCTTTCCGAGTCATTACAACAATCGGTTTTATGTCGAGGTTGGTTCTTGACTTACGTGCTGACGTTAAGTTATTTCTGAAATTTGCAAAATCTTAAAATCGTATTTAGAGTAAGAAATAAAAAATTTTAATAAATGCTTTTAAAATTCTTAAATTATATTTTTTCTAATGGTATATTATGTCATTAGAAAATTTATTTACACTATGCTATTTATGTAATTTATACAACGATATGTGTGAAGAAAGTGATTTTTTTTACGTATAGAGATTTACGTTCGTTGTATATTTTTTAATGTATTATTTTCCTGTATAGATTTATATGTATACAGTTGAGACGTTTTGTTATATTTCTTATAAAATTGAATTTTGTTGAACTTTTTAAGGTATTATTATCATAATACTCGTAAAAAATGTTATTTCAAGAAATAAATAATTTTTTAAATCGTATTTTTGTGTTTTAAATTGAAAACGAAAAATCGGCAGTTTCGTTGTATAATAAAACAAAGGGAATAACTTTTTCTTGAAACCGCGAATAAATCGACATAAAGAAAGGTACGATTTTACGAAAATTGTGATTATGCAATTTTATTCGAATACTCTTATGTTAATTTGTTAATTAATTATTATGAAAATTCTCCATTTTCATAATAGTAGATGTATATGTTTGCCTTTTTTTTCTCACATTTAAAGTAACATAATACATACATTCAAGCAGGAGAAAGAGGAAAGAAACGAAATGTAGAAAGTGTGATTGAAAGGATTTTAGAGAAATGTTACATTCATTGTGAGACTGTTGGATTTTTTGTTTCTAATTTTCTGCAGCGCGCATACGACAATATCAATTGATCGATTATTAGATACGGAAAGTCTTAAAACGCAGCTTCTCAAGGAGAACAGAAAAGTCAAAATAATGTCAATTTATCATATAACGTCATATTGATCAAATTTACGTCATTTTTTTAATCATAATTTCGTCATAATTGGATTAATATGACGTCCAAATAATACTTTTCTGTTCTTCTTGGGTCTATACTTTTCGATTGTCGATGTTAGATAGTTTGTCTTCGTTACTTTGATTAGCTAATCATCTCAGATGTATCACGTACTCTAAAATATCCCAATACTCTTATACAATTTAGCGAGTAGTTGCACGTATCTTCCTGAATTCTTTCAGCGAATTTAAATCGAAGTGCGGAATTATTGGTGGTGGCACCCTTATCAAACCTCCCCTATGCATACATACAGAGTTGTCCCTGGAAATATTGCCACTTTCTTTTGAAATCTTTATTATTCGTTGGAAAAAGAGAAACGGGTCTCCGTTGCGTTCTTTTTTTTTCGCGCAACACGCTTGATCTCTTACCAAGCCGGAGATGTCAGGGAAAGGACCAATTTGATAATCGGCTCTTTAGCTTACGCGTGAGAGGGATTAGATCAGATATGAGAGCGCTTCTCTGAACGTTCCAATGAACAATACCATAAGAGAAGTGGCAAGGTTTTATCGGAGGGCACCACGTTTCATTCCCGATACTTTAAAGCCAGTTCCTGGTCAGACTACCTTTACCAAGTGCTCTATCGTGCCGTGCGATCGACTCCGTACTTGTGATAGCTCCGGTAAGCACAGCCCTTGGCTCGTAACGTTTTATACCCTCGCGTCGCCTGGCACGAGCAGCACGTGATGTAATTAAAGCTGACTTTCAGTAGGGGGTCGATCGAGGAAGGTCTCGCAGGAGGGGCGGTAGTTGATAAAAGAAGAAAAAAAAATAAAGAAAAGAAGGAATTCGAGCTTTCGAATTTTTTTAGCGAACGGTCTCGGGGTCCGACGAACGAAGGAGACAGACAACCTAAAACCGAATGAACTCTCGACGAAGCCAGAGAAATGGGGGGGAAGTTGAATTGACAATGCTCGCGTCGCTCGACATTGCGCCTGTACCATTTTGCTTCTTTAGCAGAGTACAATGCCATTTATTTTTGTAATACGTTTACGTAGGATAGCTCTTATTTTTATAGGGGTTTACTGTGCTACCGTAAGTCTTATAGAGGCCTGCGTAATAAAGTAGTGTAGGAATTTTTGTAGGTGTCGCAGAGTCCACAGTGGAATATATATACATATACATACATATATATATATATATTAAAAAACAAGGACACGCACTTCTAGTACTGGCTTTAGTTTGGAAACGGTTACGCGGAGACGCGCGACATATACACACATACACATATATACACATCCGCACACACACACACGCACGCACGCACGCACACACACACACACACACACACACACACACACACACACACAC
>QKQZ01020085.1:11417-26557 GCA_003595255.1 Solenopsis fugax
CACACACACACACACACACACACACATATATATACACACACGAATACGTAGCAGAAGAAAGGAAAAAGAAAAACTTTATTGTCAGGACAATGATTCTCAAAGCAATCTTTCCGCGGTCGAGTGATGGATGGGGAGGGTAATGGGAGGAAAGAATAATTAGCACACTTTGAATTTTTACAGCAATAAGAGATATTCCTCGGCGGTCGCGACAAACTAGGTGCTCCGTTTTTCTTTGTATTCCCCAAGATAAGAATATTATCGCCACAAGAAGCGACACAGAAGCGTCGCTCTCTCCCCGGCATCCGAGGCGGCGATCGTTTCGACTCGGGCGATTCGCTCTCGATTCGCGCGACCCAAGCTTAGATTTAATACGATATAAAAGAGATGTACAAAGGAGTACCGGCGCGCTTCAAGCGGATCGGTCGAGGGGAAAGGATGTAATACGGAGGCACGTCGGGATTAAACAACCAACGTTGAGAGATAAATGTCACGTAGCGTTTTTCTGAACCGTGTAGAAATAATCGATTCACAAAGAGATATAAACGGGACAGACGAGACGGCGGGAAGGGCACACTCGGGCCGATTAAACGGCGTGTGTGTCCCGTCGCTTTTTCTTTATTTGAGAATAATATTGATATTTTTGTAGCGACCCGACGAGAGATTTGAGACACTTTTCACATGCACTTGAAATCTGCACATGTACATACATATAACAACGGTCTTCCTCGTCCAACGATATTTTTTTGCAACGACGGCGGGAGTGCGCGCTTTGCATTCACTCTTTACAGCTTACCGTCACACTTTTCGCAATAACAATGCACAGAGGTGATAGACCACGATGTAAAGAGGTCCACGATATTTATGGAAAGTTCTAACGTAGTCGAAGATGTTCCACGTCTACACGTTTTAAAATATGTAAGATTTCGTTGATCATAATTTACGCATGAATACTAGTCTTGTTACGTATGTCTTAAGTTTGGAAACGAGATATAATATGATTAATTTGTGAATACGGGGAAAGTTTTCGAGTTTCATACGGTAACGTTAATATTATTTATCACGATCATCTTCATTAAATCAGGGAACCCCAAAGTATGGATCGCGAAAAAAATTTTGAGCGACAGTATGATGCGATGGAATCAAAACCAAATTTTGAAATAAACTATGACATTATCAAACTCCTTGCGCATAAAATTGATTCGCATCGATGTCGACGTCAAAAGCTGTCATCAACGGAAATAGAGAGTGAGCGCATTCTTCATACTTCATTACGTATTAGAGAAATAGATTTATAAAATTATATTTAATAAAAAATTAAAAAGTAGGAGGAGTAAAGTGATTATAAATAAATAATCAATTTACCCCTCTCCCCGCGCTTTTTCATATCCGTTAAAGTTAGATAAGTCGTAGATGTTTGCCGTTTTACAAACAACCGGTCGCGGTTCACACAAGTTTGGGAAACCCTGCGTTAAACAAATATTTTCTTGCTAACCCAGCAAACGAAAATGAATTGAAATGGATAGAAATGAAGTCATTTCGACATTTTCGAATTCGCGCTTTACATTTTTCGAATTCATTTGAATCCAAAAATAATATAATATGGATATGAATACATCAGAATTCAACATGATGGATAGTTCATTTCGTATTTCAATTAATTTGAATTAAAAAAAATGATATAATGGAGACACGAATCTATTCAAATTCAAAGTAATGAATAGTGCATTTCGTATTTCAATAATTTATTTGAGTTCATTTGAATCCAAAAATACTCCGGGACTCTAAAGCGCGAACTCGGATAAATTAAAATAAATTACAATTTTTAAATTGAATTAATTTTCATATGCTGAGAAATGTATCATCGTTAACTTCCACCGATTACATTGTTTCCTTCTTATGAGCTGTGAAGGGTTAATATGTTAAATCTGGTCTATCGGGGGGTGCTAAGAGTCACCAGGCCGTAAGTACAAGCGTAAGTTCTTCTCTATCGCTAATAATTCTCTCAACTCGAGTTTTTGAACGGTGCCTAAAGCCTTGATATTAAAAGAACGAAAGCAAGTCCGGAATTGCGTGTCGTCAAATCCTTGACGAGTAACTTTGGGGTGGGTAGGGACAAGCGAGGGGGTTGCTGTTAGCCGTGGTATTTGACGTATACCCGCGTCAGCAATATCGCGTTTTAAAAATCACAAGGAGGAACAAAATTATGATACGATGTACGACGATAAGATATACCTATGTACCGTCAATGCGTAGAAAGTATCATGTCACGTGTTATATACACCCGCAAGTGTGTATGTATGTACGTACGTATGTATGTATGATGTAAACAAGGGGATATCGTAGTGCTCCATTAAGGGAGAATAAAGTAAATATATACTATATATGTACTATATATATATGTATACTCTATATATATGTATGTGTGTGTATATATATATAGTATATATATTATAACTGAAAGAAAATAATAAACGCTACCGAACTAATATAAACGACAATGAAGAAAAGTAGATAGATCTACGGCGATTTATGTATGTACGTATAAAGTAAAATGTAAGAATCGCGAGTAATGTGCACTTTTGTAATAGTCATTTTGCGAAAAAACGATTAAAAAAAACAACAGAAGAAACGAGACAAACGATAGCAGAGATAATAAAAAGTTGACGCTTGGTATACCATAGTTTTTATCGACATATCCTATCCGAACACATCCTCCTTACGTACATACTGCATACCTAGTTATTATTGCAGGTACATGTTACATATAAGATATTTTATGATCAAACGATACTAATATAATTACGATTATTATTATTGTAATTATTTTGATTATTATCATTATCGGAATATTATTATTATTGTCACATAATTAACGCGGAGGGTATAAGTGCGTATAATATAAAAATGGTACAACTAAGGCAAGCATGTATTGTACATAGCTGTCAATCTTTGCCCCACCATACGAATACAATATACATATACATAAATATATATGTATATATATATAAATATATAAATGCATACAGCCATTATATTGCAGAAAAACATTAATCGTTGTTGTACTAGTTATTATTGTGAATTATTATTACTTTTCATTCTTCTATTATTATCATTATTATTACTATGATCATTATTATGATTATTGTTAATCATTGCCATCATTATTATCATCATTGTCGCGGCGTCATTTTAATGCTATGTATATTTTTAATTAATGTTACATTATTGTTGACGGAAGTAGCCCCTCACTTATAGCATATGCGGATCAAAAGTTGTATTTATTTGCAGATTGGATTCTACCTCAATCTTATTGTAAACGAAACTACCCAAGTGTCCTCCACACCTATCCTTCCATTCACTGAATGAAAATTTCATAAGATATAGTGCGTCGTTATAGGCGAAAGACATTGATTTGCAGCGACCTCAAACTGTGATAGTTGTAAAGAATATTTAAATTAAGTTTTTTTTGCGCTGTGTCGAGGTACATATAATTCATCGGTGAATCTTGCGAACGAAATAAACACGTCTGTAAATTCGACGTAAGCTCATTACACGATGATAAAATAGATCATAAAATGACGTAAAATAAATGGCATAAAATAGATCATCAATTATTATGTGAAGATACCATTTTGTTTCCAGCTTCATTATCTTACAACAAGGTCGTTTTAAGGATTATTTGAATTTTGTAATGAGCTTTATAATTTTCGTTTGCAAACATTCAGAACATTGTACGCTTTTAATATATTAGATTATTTATGTTGTATTGTTTTAATGAAAGTATTTATTTGTATCCCAATTTATTTCAGCACGTTGTCTATGTAAAAGCGAAATATGTATTTTATGTGCAAAGAATATAAAAAAAAACATGTCTTATACATTATGACAATGTACATCATGTACGTTTGTAACTGTATTTTATGCAAATTGTGAGTATACAATATTGTGTAAAACACAGAATTTCTTTTAAGATCAAATATGTACTATGAACAAATGCTGTGCACTTGTGATTTAAGAATTTGTGATGTCATCGCGCACGATATCAGTTTTCATTTTTTTTCGTTCTGTCAGATTAAGTTCGAGCACAATCGCGAAAATTAAAGTCGCGATATGGGTTCCTTTATTGATACGCGTTGCGCAAGAATTAATAGTGTTAGTTGTAACTGCCTATGGGGCCTCGATAATTTCAGTGTATTATTATATTGTGATGTTAGCTTAAGCTCTCGCGGATCGAATCGGAGATTTGTAACTGAGGTTGCTGTAAAATCAATCTTGTCGCTAAGGTGAGGGATCACTTTCATAATTTTTTAGGCTACACGAAGAACGCCCGGAAGCCGATGTCGAATTGTCCTCGAAAAATAAGAAAAGTAAAAAACGTATAAAACGTATCCTGCGTAATTGTGTTGAATGGCGAAATGCGATGTTTGGGAACTGTATATTGTGATCAGCAAACAGACTACAATGTAGTTTGTTCGTAATAAAATGAACAAACAGAAATACTTGTGTAATAAAGTAGGTATCCATGAACAAAAGTTGGTCATATCTTTTGCTGATATCCATTCAATAATAAAGTCTATCATTCATGTACACCATGTGATTGAATTATATTTTATATACAAATTTTATTTGTTAAAATCTACTTAACACAAGGTAAGTACTTAACAATTTTCGTATACATATACAATAGCGAGTAAAAAAATTCGCGAATTTATTTTGTTCACATAATTGTTGTCCACATTATTCAATGGCATAATAGATTTTTTATGATATAGTATTAAAATCCAAATATTTGAAAATATTTTCACAATATAAAGTTAATCATATTAATTCGAATTATAAGTACTTTTATTCAATTTCCACATCAACTACGGCATCTTCTACGATTATTTGCTCAGATGTTACAGGTACTTGTATCATCGGCAAAGGATCGGGTGATCGAGTGTAAGTATTACTTGTCGAGTGTTCTTTGAAATACTCTCCACCTTTTTCCTCGTATTCCTTGCGACTAACTAAGTACTCAGGAAAATTACCATTTAGACCGAAGTCTCTTGCACCGTACCAGGCATCCAAGCTGGTATTTTTCGCGATATTTACTTGAAAGTTCGATCCGAAAGGTCTCATTTCGCGCAGTTCGCGTTTTAATCTTTCCAATAACCCTGGGAAAGCTGTTGATCCACCGGTAAGAAATACATTGCTTACAAGACGTGTTTGTTCTTCGGGAGTGTACTGTTTTAAAACAAATTCGATTGTCTCGGCAATCCCGGCTTCCACAGAACCAATCATAGATGGTTGAAATAATAATTCTGGTGCCCGTAAACGTTCTACGCCTACATGAAGTTGGTGAGTTTCTCCAGGAACCATAGGAACGCTAGATCCAGCATTATCAAATTCTGGATCATGATGACGTAAAACATCTTCCAATTCTAATAGTTTCTCCTGTTCCAATTCCGAATCTGAATCGCCACCTTCCTACAAAAAAATTTTTGTAAAAGAAAAAACGAAATCAAATCAGATAATTCGATAAAAGAAGGAAAATATATACCCTATTTATGACTTTGTATACGTCCCAGTCTTCGTCTCGCATACCAAAATCATCATCGCGCTTTTCTTTCTTCGCTAATTGGCTAATTATGCGCATCCTCTCCTGTGCGGCGGCTGTCCTTCGTTTTGCCATGTCTTGTCTTCGTTGTCTCTTTGCCATGCGTTTGTCTAATATTTCTTGCCTACAAAAAATAAATTGAAATTTTACGTTATTTAATTTTTTTGATATCTATGACTGAAGAAGATCAAGTAAGGTTGAAACATGTATCGTGATTTTGAAGAATTGTTTGATTTAAAATATAATTAATTCAAATTAATGTTGAATTAAACGCTACCATCTTTGATAAACTGCTTGTTGTCGCCTTTATTAAATTGTTATTTAAAAAAATAAATTTTAATTTGTTAATAAATAAACACAATAAATATTAGTAATGTACATATAAATTACCTTTTCTTACGAACTCCAGCAATCCATTCATCGAAATCCTGTTGATCCTTAGGTTGAAGATTTGATTTAATTTTAGGTTTTTCTTCCATTCCAATATTTTCCTCTTGCGAGTTAGCAGCGACAATTTTCTGTCGGGTTCTTTCAACTTTTGCTTGCAGATTATTAATCATTTTTATTAAATCAGCTTCATTTGCAAGAGAGTAAGATTTTAATGCCTGATCAAATTCGTCGATTTCGCCTTCTTCTAGAAGATCTTGAACTGCTAGCAATTGATTAAGTTGCTCTTCATCTTCTGCTAACTGCAAATATGAGATACAATTAAACATTAAATAATAACACTGCGACAGTAACATATAAATAAAATTATAAAATACCAACTCTTTCTTCCCTCTTTCTTGCATTAATTTCCATCAGTCGTCGTGCTAATTCTCGTTTTCTTTCTTTTTGCTGCTCAAGCGTTAGACCAGGAGCAGTAGTAGGCGCAACATATGGTAATTGCACTCTTAAAACATGTGTGTCATAATAATCTACATCTGCCCACTTGGATAAGTCTTCCTGGTAGTTTAAAGCAATCATCGAATGCTCGTGTATCAATTCCTGGAAATTAAAAAGAAGAAATTTAGTAATTGTTGGAAAATATAAAATATAAAAATATAGATTTCCACACTTTATTTCTAACCATTTTATTCTTACACTCTTATTATATATTATTCATTTGCTATAACGACATAACTCAAAAATTGTTATTTTTGAGTTGTCTGCAAAAAGAAGAGAATTTTGATGAGAATTCAATTTACTGAAGACTTCACATTGTAATAGAATAAAAATATAACTTAGTGAATAACTAAGTGAATATCACTTAGGCTTTGTTCCGAAATTCACTGCTAGTACTGAAAATCTATAGTATACATAACGTGAACTATACATTTTTTGAATATTGGATTGATATTTTATTCTGTTACAATGTGAAGTCCATTTAGTGAATTGAATTCTCAAATAAATTTCTTTTTTTGTAGATAACTTAAAAATGACAATCAGTAAACTAAATCATTATATCAAAATCGTATTTAAAACCATTATTATAAAATTTTAATGATTAAAAACAATCAAACTGAAAAATTTTGTTTTTAGAATTGTCGTTGTATCAAAGGAATGATATGTACCTCTGCTCGACTAAGCGTTATTGCATTAACATGTACTGGATATTTCAATTGAAGGAGTTTATGCATGTACGATGTGATGTGATATCCACCAACGTTAATCCTTCTTGCGTTCGTGGCATCCGCTCTTCCATCCAGTATTGGTATTATGTGAGTTGTATGATAGCCTACGCTTACTATTAAACCATCAGGTGGGCAGTTATTGTGCTGATACGAAAATAAGCAATCGATTCCATATGCTACTGATGGTACATTATAACATTCAAATAATAATTCTGCCATCACTGAAATATATAGATGTAGAAATTTTTAGGGAATTTGAAAATAGCAATATAAATTATATGGTGCTTTCCAATATCCTTATGATGACACAAATTGTGTTCCAATTGTCATTGATACAACATTACAAATTTGTACTCAGCCCAAAGGCTATAAGTTTGTATTTTCTAATGATTAAATAGTTATATTAATCAGTTATAAACAAAGTTGAAACAATAAAAATGTACTATTTTTCACTACCAGATATTAAAAAATGCTAAGGCATGGGCATGGTATTAAAAAATAATCCTTTATCCAAAACTGTACATAGTATACACATTAGTATACATATTAGCTTTGTTCCAATTGAGTCAACATTACACTTTGTATATTTTGAACATATGTGTTAAGATATGTTAAGCAACTCATTATGTTATTGGAAAGCACTCGTAATATAGTAATTATATAAAGATTATTAGCTAAATTATTAACAGCAATAATAATAGCAATATAAATTGCTTACGGTTACGAGAATAATTGGGATTGAGGAATGCTTCTGTCAATATAATCGGATGGTTTACACTACCCTCCGTATCTATACCCATGTGTGTGAATGTGTAATCAAATATTTGCTCCTGAGCCTCAAAATGTGTCACTACATTCCGATCAAATTGAGTTTTTAACTGAAATCGTACAGCTTCGATGTTTGCTATGTCATTTCCTACTTGAGGTTCTCCATCTTTCTTGCCACGTTCCTTTCTCGGTTTCGCTATGAGATTCTTGAATATCAATTGCGGTTCCTTTTCGGTAGCCCAACCAACTCTGCAGTTGTAGGATCCTAATATCAAATAGTACTGTCAATTCAGAATATGCGATTTAATAAGAATATATTACAAATTACCATTGTCAATAACGAGTGGTGTATACTCAGACTTTACTCGGTCCAGGTAAAGGTGTATTATGTCCGGTATGGCCTTTATATCTTTTAATTCAATCAATTCTATTTCCATTCTACCGACTTGAGATATACCTTATAAATTTAATCACTATCAGCATAAAAGAAATTAGAAATCGATAATAATCATGAAGAACGATAAATACCTTGTCTTAGAATTTGAAGGTTGTATATTAATTGAACTTTCGTTGTCTCTAAAATACACGGAGTTGATGGAGTTACGACCTCCTAGTAAACATAAACAGATACAACAGGATAACATAACCTATCTACGATTCGCCCAGAGCTGCCAATGTAAGGATCTAAAAGAAATAAGGATCTAAAAGAGATGTCTTTAATTGATTGGTCCTTCAATTTTACGGTCGCTCAAATATGGCGGGACCAATCATATTCAAAATTTGAATCATTAAAAAAAAAGAATTTGAAAAAATGAAAAGAATAAATAATATTTTTAAGAGAAATATAGAAAATTTGTCACGTATGTATGTATATAAATATAATAATACCTTAATTACATAATATCGTATTTTTATGTACATACATAGTATTGTTTTAATTATTTTTAATAAGATAGTAGTATATAATTGAAATATTTAAGCGCTCTTTCTCTCTCTTTCAACATAGAATTAAAATGTTGGATATAAATATTTTCACGAAGATAAATATTTTCCTGTGAAATATCGTCTACAAATCTCAGATAATTTATTACATATAGTATTAATAATATTAATAAAATATTAACGAATGAAGACATTAGCTCTAAAAGATTACGTTACACTTATTATTTTGTGCGATTTAAGAGTTTTAGATTTTAATATATTTGTTTCAGGAAGCTTTCTACAGGTTGTTTCATATATCGTTTACACATTTTTAAAAAATGTCATTATCTCATGTTTTATAATCATTAAAAAAACGTACATTATGTACCTACATACTAAAAATTATTCTGTACTACCATAAATTAGATAATCTATTCTTTGCTTGGGCAGTATTTATTAATTCTGGAGTGTTTCTGTGAGTAAATTTTCACTCAAGTGCTAATTCAATTTGGTACAATTTTATTAAAATTTGAATAGTTTAAAAAACATTTAATGAAATTTTGTTTATATTAAAATAATATCCGTTATTTTAATACTTTGCAAAATCTAAGTAAAAAAAGTGTGAACAAATTTTAATAAGAGACCATATGTAGACTGACATGTGAAAACATAATTAATTAAAGAGTCTTAACGGTCAGTAAGAACTTTATAGTATTAATATTCTTTAAATATTTGTGTTTTAATTTTTGCCAAAAGTATTAATGTAAGAAAAATATGAGTACTCTCTCTCTCTCTCTCTCTCTCTCTCTCTCTCTCTCTCTCTCTCTCTCTTCCAGGGTTAAGGAAGAATGTTATAAAAAGCCTGTTTTTGCCTATATTCGGAGAATACGAACATCATTTCTTATTATTTGTGAGGCGAGAAATCTGCGATGGTGCTAGTTAAAATTATGTAATACGATGGGAAAATATATAAAATTGAGTTGACATAAGGAAAATGCGTAGCGTCGCAGTCATTCAAGATACGCTACATGTATTGATGGTATAAAGTGTGATACATCATGTTTCGACATTAAAAATACAGAATACTCTATAAAAATGCTATATTTAATAATGAAAATATCAAGTGCAAAGGAAAGTTTCCGCGCGCTTGCACGGTGCATCGCAGCAGTCGTTAGGTGGGAGACAATGTCGAACATATACATATTATGTGTATATACAAGCACACCGTTGTGTCTGATATGTTCATTAATAAATATAACATTTTTATAAGATATTCTATAACATTAACTTTTAACATTAAACTGTGATGTATTATATTATGTCCCTGGTGAAAATTTTTCTTATAATTTTTATACAAATTGGAACATTTTTCAGAAATACTTAGAAATATTCAGAAAGTCTATATCTTTTCTTAAAATTTTTCATACATGTGAATTCTAAGATTTCTTATCCTATAATTTCTAAAAAATACTTTTAACTGTTTTAGATCTTATAATTTTATCTTTTATCGTATCAAAAATCAATTATAAAACAAAATCTAAAAAATTTTAAGATATTTATAATTAATATATATAAAAAATTCTGAGAAAAGATGTAAACTTCCTGAGTATTTCTGAAAAGTGTTCTAATTCGTATCAAAAAATCTAAGAAAGTTATAAAATATTATACAGAAATTCTGAAAAATTCTGAGAAAAATTTTCACGAGAGATGTTATTAATATGTATAGCATATCGATTTGTCTCACGAATAATTGTAATGCCACGCGTTTTCTCGATTTAGACATAATTTTCTACATGTTTCCATATGACGTAATTTTAACTAACACCATCAGATTCCTTATCTCAAAAACTAAGAAATGACGTTCGTTTTACTTTCGCTAAGCATAGCAAAAATAAGCCTTTCGTAACGCTTTTCTTTAATCCCACGCTAGTGATTAGTAACACGTTGACATATTCGCGTGATGAATAATGCAAATACTAAGGGCGTGCGCCTTTGTCGAATTCAATATACGGATGTTCGTGTATGCAGTGCAATGCATATTATTCGAACATCGGCGCTCATCGAAGGCATCACACTGATTTGCGTGACATGCGTGGCGTCAGTACCATTATGTCCCCAAGTAACATAGTTAGGTTCAAAATACATTTAATAAACATTGACAATTTATTTTAATGTTTAATCTGAAAAAAGTGTAAAATTTGATACATTTTAAAACTATAATTTAATAAACGTTATAGAAATTTTTTATAAGATCTTAGAAAGTTTATGTTTTTTTAACTAATTTAAAACATCGTTTTTGTAAGAAACATTTCGACGATTTAATAAATATTAAATAAACATTAAAAACGTTTAATAAACATTTTTTAAACATTCATTAAACGTAAATGATTTTGGGTCACTATCCCTGACAGAAAAAGTACAAAAATCAATACAAATTTAAAAATTGCTATAAAAATCTACAAAAAATGCTAGAATTGGAACACTTTTATTAATTTTAATAATTAAGTATTTTTACCAAAAATAAATATTTCTATGAGAAAACAAATATTTCTCTGAAAAAGAAAATAATTTCTACGAATTCCTAATTTTAGTAAAATTTTGTACTTATTCATAGAAATTTTTTCCGTTAGGGTAAACTACTTAGAATATTATAATTTGTTGTAGTTTAGCATAGTTTCACATTGATAAATTCTTAGAAATCGCAAAAACGATGCACTACAAAAATACAAAAATTTATAAAAGTGTAGAAAAGCGTTCCAATTCTAACATTTTTATGTAGATTTTTGTAGCATTTCTTAAATTTGTGTATAATTTTGTAGAATTGTTTCCACCAGGGATACAAAGAAGATGCATTATTTATTACTGAATAATATTCCGAGAGAGTTTAGATCGTTTAGATTGCGAGAAATGGCCCATATTGGGATTGTTTTGTTTGTAATTACGTAGTCAATAACAAGAAGTCACCGAGAATCGCTCGATACTGCGGTAACTCACTCCAAAATTCATCGTGTAATTTTTATGAACGGATGTATGTACGACTAAATTCTGCACGTGCGGCTGTTCTTCGCGAGAGAAACCTTTCTCATTTCCATGCCCTTTCGCCCGATATACAAAGCGATCCGGGAATCGCTCGACGAAAATTTGTCGCGATATTTCGAGTATAAACAGACCTTTGTTACGTCGTATCTTAAGCGGAATTGCTTCCAGCGGAATAGCTACTATGAAGCATAGGACTTTGTAACTGCTCTGTGCTCGATAAGACAATATGTTCCTCACAATGAACCGCTGCATAGGAATAGGGTATCTGTATAACGATTCGAATGGGGAGGACGAAATGTAAAGAGGGAATTTGTAGGCGGAGCTATATAGGCTTCGTCAGTGAAATACATGTGTAATTACGAACGCTATAATCTTGAAATTATTGTAATTTATATTGTCTCTTAGTAATTTCTCTTAACATTAGGATGATATGTATATTTACGTCTTTAGGGAGAAGTCCAGAAATTTATTAATATTGTACATGTACAATAGTAGTAATGAGAAAGAATGGATGGTTCCTAATGTCATCTAGAGTTCTATAAAGCTCCTCTGTGACTCCAAACATTTTTATTTATCAAATTAATGAGAAATAAAATAATACAACTGTAACTATCGGCTGAACAGATCTCACATAAAAAAAAAGAAAAGAATAGCCATAATCTCCAAAATATGAATTCAATTTCGTTATTATAAACACAGCTTTATTAATTTATAATTTACGTTCTAATTAAAAATAATTATTTCCGTACTGTATGGATAGAATAAATTTCTCGAGAAATTTTAATACGGAGCAATTAAAATTTTAATAATGATCGATAATATATTCGAGCATAATTAATATAGAAATTCCATCCGTTATGTTAGTCAGGACGCTGTTATAAGTTGAAGGCTTCCGATGTGAGAAAAACGGAGAAGAGCAGACGTTTCTGTCCCAGTCATTCTTCTAATTCATTAACTTTTCCAAAATTTAAGGTCGCTTTCAATTAGAGAGGATATTCTCTCTCATGGTCTACTCTTCTAGCGGCGGTCGATCTTCTCGGTGAGGAACGTTGTGTGCGCGCGCGTGTGCTACAAAAGGATGGCCAGAGGTCTAATTGCAGCCATCAGCGAAAGCCGGCGTACCGGAAGCGGGCGGAAACTTTGAGCATTCTTCCCGGGGTCCTCCATCGGATCTCGTCGGGGGGCGCGATTCTCGTCGAGAGAATTCTACGGTGATAGCCGCGCTTCGCGCTCGCTCTTCTTCGCAGGCGATTTCGCGCAAAGGCTTTGGTCCATTTTTCAGTATTAGGAAGAAGCGATAGCCGCCGAGGCGATCGGTAATCGATATCCGCGGAGAGCGCGGGAGCTCGTAAACTGACCAAACAACGAGACGTACGGGGGCCCGATTGGTTTAGCTTTATGGAGGGCGAGTACAGGTGTGCGATTGGTTGAGCAGGTGAGCGATTGGCTCAACCTATCGGGCTTCCGTTTACCTCTCTCGTTTCTGCCTTTGGCTTTTCTTCGGTCTATTTGCGGCACGGAGCCGTATAAAGCACGCGGAACTGCGAGAACAGTTTTATGAAACACGAGGGATTTTTCGGGACGTTTGCTTTGTATTGGCCTCACTATGTTTCTTATTTGCCGCCCGCAGACTTTTTTCCTTTTCTACTTTGTTTCTCGAATATCTTGAGAATATTTGTGCCATTAGTATAAAGTGTACATTGAGAGAAAAAAATAATCACGGTTATCATAATTTAACTATAACTTATATAATCATTTTTGACCTATTTTAGCCGAATAAGATCCACTTAAAAAAGAGCTTTATGTCTAGAACATATGCTTAGAAGGTGTGTCATAGGAAATTAGTGAAGAGGGGCTGGGGAATTACAACTAGCAGCAATACATTTATTTTAGTGTAATAAAAACTTGTGACAAAGTGGGAAAATAAACCGTTTTTATAAAAATTTGCTGCAAAGTTTATTAAGAATATATACAGGGTGTCCCACAATCCGTAATCGAAATTTTAATAACGTATTCCTTACTTAAAAATAAGACGAAAATCCTAATACGAAAATGTCGAGGCTATAATACTTTTTAAATGAGAAGTATTTACAGTAGGCGAATCAGGTAGTCTAAAGATCGCGCGCTCAGTGACGGTACAATGACAGTGGGTGCTCTTACACTTTTGTAAACTTGTTATTACATTGAAGTAATTACGATGATATTGAAATATTTTATTGATTGAATCATATTTAAATATAAATTAGTATATGCATTGTACATTTCATAATCATATAAAAATATTACAGGATATTAAAAATAATTATAATGAATTGTCAAAATTTACGAGATGTCAATGATTCACATGATAGCCAACTTCAGAGAAGAGATACATGTATGTCATACAACTCGGCAATACTTAATGAAAAATGTGTTGATAAGAACGCGAAATTCTTTGACACATAATTACATTTCCATTGATATGAAATAATATTTCACATCATTACATCATACTACGATATTTATATTATAGTTAGACTTAATTATGAGGATTTGATTATGAGCAAATTCTGAGCCAATAATCAAATATTATATTAAATCTAATCTGAAAATACAAAATAATTCATAAAGAGAATTAATTGGAAAGCTATAATTAATTTTTAATCATAGTTTCAAGTTTTTGTCATAAGACTATTAACTTTCTTGTAACAAATGTTATAAAGAAAAATGTAATCCAATTAACGGTTTGCAATGCATTATTACTCGATTTGATCCAATTTTAAATTAATTTCTAAATTATTTTTAAATGATTGACAACGATTTCATAACGATGCGAATAATGATTTATTCACTTTATTTCAATATAGCAATTTTTTTAATATGGCGTTATTCTGGCGATGATTTTCGGTTTTTACGAAGAAAAATACACAAGAAAATGTAGAAATAAAACGATCACCGAATGGTGACGAAATCTTTGAAAATTTGTATACTCCTTTATTTGATTTTTGACGAATGTTATTTAAAAACTATATTTCGACAAAACTATTACGTTATAACGTATCATCTTAGCGCAATTATTCAAAATCTTCATCAATTTGTGATGCCATTATACAATAATATTCGCACAATGTGCCTATTAGGAAATATAAATATCCTAATATGATGTAATGATGTGAAATATTATTTCATATTAATGGAAATGTAATTATGTGTCAAAGAAT